>JAWLRI010000459.1:113089-138939 GCA_034781795.1 Crypturellus tataupa | reverse complement strand
ATACTACTGTATGAGAAATACTCTGGAGCTTGACTTGTATACTCTCTGAACATTATTTTTTCACAAATAATGTGATGTGTGCCGCAGGATGTATATCCTTGTATATGCTTTCCAAATCTACATGTCTCTTTTTTTTTTCCTTCTCTTGTATGCTTTTAACTTTCAGTATTACCTCTGATGAAAATATGATTGAGTTATCCAAATGTGCATCAGATTTTTTTCTAAGAAAATAAAAGCTCATGGCTGTGCTGCCATATGTCTTATTATATTTTGTCATTAATGCATCACATGGGGAAGAAACACATGCTTGAAAACACTTTAAAACTGCAGACTAGTTTACAGCTTAAGGCCATACAATATTTTTATCAGGTCCTGGCTTTAGGATGTCCATGACAGCTCTTGGGAATGTCTTTGTCAAATACCTGGCTTTGGGATGCAGCCTTGTCCCTTGAGGCCCGAGGACGGAGGCTGGGCAGGTTGTTCTGGTTCACGGCCAGGCAGAGGCAGGCAGCGGGTCGTGCCAGCTCACTGGAGCAAGGTGATTCCAGCTTATTCCCTATCCGTTGCCTTGAAAAAGTAAAGAAAGTGACTTACAGCCAATTACCACAAGTACAAGTCACTCTATAAATAACTTTCTAAAATAACTTTAAGATATAGATTTGTGCTGGTAGAAAGTGTTGTGTGTGGGGGGTTCAGTGTAATAATTAATTTACTGAACTAGTGGAAAGCTGAGTGCTGGCATTCCAACAGAGACAGGAGGATAATGATAAAGCGACAAATCAAGTAATCTTCGAGTATTCTGTGGCTGATTAAAGGCTTCTCTTTAAATGCGGTCTGTCAAGCTGCTTGGATATAAACAAACCCTGCTACAGAAAGTGAAAAATTAAGTTCATTTAATAATAACAAAATTTATGCATGAAGTACAAGTTCACACCTGTGACTTCATATGTTGATAACAAGACCTAGGCCTTTTAGCCTTTTACAACACCAATTGCAAACTTCTCCTGTCATAGATGATAGCATGCTGTTGCACTGCTGTGGGGAAGGTGAGTTAGTTTTTCATCAGTGAAACCTATCTATTAATATTATGTTCAGCCAGTCAAGTTTTGAATTTAAATATTCTGATCTCTGACAAGATACATTCATTCGTTTTAATCTCACTAGTGGTACCACTGGTGGTCTTTTGTTTTCCATAGGTACAAACAAATGGCACATGTGATATTAACTGTCTTCCTTCATGTTACTCTTTTTAAAGACAAAGACTTCACACCTGTGATTTCATGTAGGAAACTACTGTGCCCATGTAGGAAAGAAGTACAATGGTATCCTTAGCTTCATTAGGCAGAGTGTTGCCAGCAGGTTGAAAGAAGATCAGTTGTTATGGTTATATAGAGAATTTTTCTCTACAGGAATAGAAACAAACATAGTCCCTTTCTGAGAGAATTTACAGACTAAAAACCAAATAACTGAAGATAAAAAAAGCAGAGATGTAATGTTACCAGCATAACTATCTCAGTATCTGAATGGCTTCAGCTGATATTCCCTTACCCTGTTTTATTTAGAAGAGTATATAAGTACACAATGGTACTGTTGAAACATCCTTCAGAGTAATATCAGAATACAGTTTTGCACTGCTAATGCTGGTGTTCTACGAATTAATTCTACAAATAATATTTAAATAGCTTTCTGAAAAAATAATGGAATGGTTTTGAATCTATTTTGTATAATTGAATAATGTTTAATTTTAATATGCCTAGGCAGTCACACATAGAGTCACATATTTTTATTTATTCATTGCTCAAGCAAAAGTTGAGCTCGAATAGAGATTTTGGACATTTGCATAATTTAATAATTGAACTTCTAACTAACTTTCATGTTCAGTTCAGCTTGTCTAGTTTTCTTCTCTGCCACTGATAGCTTGAGAAATTGCAAAATACATAGTTTGGACTGAATTCCTAATCAGTTTATTTACTTCTAGTTCTGTTGCTCTTAAGGTTTAAAAGTCTGTTTATTTCTGTGAGATAAACTGTTACGCTGCTATGGAATATTTAGCTATTGTTGTGAAGTTAAGGAATATAATATCAAATACCTTGTTTAGGACAGGTTATACATATCATAACTGGTCTTGTCATGCATCCTTATTAGGTGTTTAGTTGAACACTAATTGGTATAAATAAAAGAATTTTTATTCATCTGTTTACCTCAGAAAATGAGGCAAGATAGTTTGCTGGTGCTTCATTTTGAAATAAATTGATTATTTTCTGTCAGTTGGTTTGGGCAGTCCCTAACAGAACACCATGCTGCTTTGCAATTAGGAGTGAAGATAAGTTCAGAGTGATAGTTGCATACAGAAAAATGTATTAAATTAGCGAAACTATTTATAGTTACTGCTGAATTTAGGTTTGTGTCTTTTAAGAAGATAGATACAATTATGGGACCTCTGTTATGCCTCAGTTTCACTAAAATGAGAAAAGTTTTTTTTGCACCTTCTCTCTTTTCTCCTGTCATAATATAGGGGTTGATACTGAAGGCCAGCAGGCCAATTTACCACGCGTGATACTGATTTTTGAAGAAATATTTGAAATCCTTGTCCTTGCCAAGTACAAATTTTAAAAGCACCATGGTAGGTTAATGATGTGAGAGACGTTAAAAGCTTGGGGCCCTTCATTCTGTCAAGCTCCAAATAAATGGGCTGTGTTTTCAGGCAGCAAAGAGGACTGCCTTAGAAAAATCTGTATCTGGAACTGATTTTGCAAGAAATCAAATGGATTAAGCTTGGATATCAAATGATGGAGGAGATTGATTAAAAGAAAAGAAAAAAGTGTATGAATAAATGTCTTCAATGTCTTAAGAGGGTTGTTTGCACATATATGGAGGGTCTTTGCAGGCTTCTAGATTTTTTCAGAGTATCCAGGTGAGAAGAACCTAATTGCTGCTTTCACTTTTGTTGAGAACTTTTCAAAACTGTAAGAAGGCTGTTTTCCCGATGTATGTGTATATAAGCATTCTGACTGCAAGGAGAGAAAGAACTAGGTCACTGATGTACTTTTAAAATAGTTTTACTGTGAACTTGCTTATCTAATTGCTTTCTGTTGAATATGCAGGGAGTAGACACAGTCTACAGCCTGAGGTGCAATCAGATAGCAACTTAAGGCAATTTAGTGGTTATCTACACCACTATGCAGGTGGTGTATGGTCCTAGTATGCAGATACATATTCCTATTGCTTTCTTCAAACAAAGTTTGGATCGGGGAGGCATACAGATGTATTTATCTCAGAGACAATATCTGATGTTGCTAAAATTAATTCAAACTAATAAAGTACCTTTTCGTGTTTTCATGTGTTGTTGTTTGTTTCATATATTAAGAAAATGCAAATAATTATGACAGCACCATTTGGATTTGGAGTTCTTCATTTTTTTTTTCTCTCTCTCCTCCCCTACTCTCTTCTCTACCTCCTTTGTGCAGCCTCAGATGAAGAGGAACCAACTTCAGCAGGTATGAGTAATTTATGATTACACCTGCATCTTCATTTTGGTAACCATTTTAATTGCTAGGGTTTTTGTTTTTCTAAACATTTGTATTTGTGCATAACACCTACTACTATATCCAGATCAATGTAAGGTTTTATTTGTTGTTCCCTACCTCCCTCTCTTTCTGCTTTTTCATTTCAGCCTTTATTTATTATTATTATTTATTTTATTTTTTGTTTTTTTTCTTGATTCTGGAGTCCTTGGGATATATACTTTTACCATTCTTAATAAAAGTACCTCAGTTTTCTCTGCACTTTTTCCTTTCTTTGTGCTTCTCCAATGCCATGGATTGGTACATGGGACCCCCCTCACAAAAACAGGTCAGAAACTATCAGGAGTCCAAAACAGTCATTTTTCTGCTCATTTGTAATATGCTTTACGCTGATGTTACTAAACTGTATCATCCCAGAACTGACATTCTTAAAGACAGAGGATGTAGAAGCATCCTCCTTAAAGTAAGCATTCAGCAAACCATGTCCCGAATATCTGTTCAAAGAACTTTTATTTCCATTGACAGACTGCCAAGTAGTGAGAACAGTTAGCAACACAGTCATAAAAATTAGTTTAGAAGCTCTATAAGAATAAACCCATGAAGTGTTTATTCTATTGCTAAGATTAACTGTTTCTAATTAATTGGCAATCCATTATTTTGGGAGAATTAAAAAAAAAAAAGGCATGCCAAAGAGGAATGCTGCTAACCAGCCTGCCATATTTAAAGTGTCATTAAGCGGTATAAACTTAGGGAGTTAAAAGATGAATAGAGAGTCACTTCGTAGTGGCTTGTTAAAAGAAGTCAAGGTCTCTGGAGGACCAAGGCTGAAAAACTAAGGGGAGTAGCAGAAGAAAAGAGGATGGCAAGAAAGGACAGTGTTTAGAACACTAACCCACAGCTTGGGAACAATATAAGTAATTAGGATACAGTGGAGAATAATAAAGGAAAGAATGGAGGTAAAAAAAGAAGAGTAGCATGTGAGGAAAGAGGAAGAATAGTTAACTGTCCTGAACAGGGGAAGAAGTCAAAGGGAGCTTTTAACATGAAGTCTAGCAGAATAGAAAAAAAAGCATGACTGAGGCAAGGGAAAAACACTGCAGATGGCAAAGAAAGAGGAAATTTGAGCAAGAGCCTGACGTTACCAACATATCCTTGAAAAACATTTATTATCATTATTAAATATCAGCTTGCAACTATCTATTTCCTGGAAAATAGGTCAGTGTTGAAATTTTTGTGGAAAAAATATATATTAATAAAAAGCTACTGCAGCTCTTCAGAAGAAGAATCAGTTACAAAAGAAGATCTGCAACCTAAGTAGTTAAATAATTAAACTTTTTGGGTGCAGATAGTGTTTTGAGGAATATTTAAGCAGTAATAACCAAAACAGTCTTGCAAAAAATGTGCATTGCAAAACACTTGTTCCAGTTGCAACCTGTGGAACATGTCTTCAAAGACAGCATTTCTGTCTGAGTTTGGAACACTACTGCAGTCTTTGTGAAGCTCCATGTTCACAGGCTAGTCAAGCTAACCAGATATATCAACTGAAAACAGAAAGATAATGATATTTTAAAGACAGTGGGATAGCTCTCTGCTACACTTGCTGACTGGAGTTTCACAAAAGCCCTACAGATTCTATATTCAGCTCCTCAGCAATACTTGTCTTCCAGAATGCTGGACAACAGAGCTTGTTGTTTGCTTTTTTTAGTGATATAAGTAGTTGTTGTTGTTGTTGTTGTTTTAAGGCTTTTTTAAGCACTTCAACCTTTCCCTAATATAGCCTATAAGCCTACTTTGCTTATTTCTCCCATAAATCTTGTGTTTGCAAAGCTGAGCTAATAATTTGCAATGAATGTCTTTTGAGTATTGTTCTGTCCCAGAGTACTCCTAAACATTCGAAATCTTCTTGAATTCACCCATTAGTAATGATATTTTTTACATGAGGATTTTTCAAATATTTTTCTCAAAGCCTTGGATCATTTATGTTTCCAATTCAAAACAGCTGGTTGGTAGTGTGATCTGCACGCAATTTTGGCTTTTTTTGTACTTTTATAGTTTCCTGTTTGTGATCCAAAAATGTCTGCCAAGATTTCTTGTATATTTGCTATACAAATGTAACTTTCTTTGTGGATAACAGCAGAAATGCCAATGATCTCTTTCTGCTTTACTTATGCAACAAAAACGTGCTATTCATAATAATAGTATATGTAAGGATTATATCAACAGACCAATGCAAGTAGATACTGCTCCTCAGACAAGTCAACAGTCCCTCTTACAAATATGTTAGATCTAGAATATGAGACAAAATATATATTTATTACAATTTGTGACAATAAATCTTAATTGCTCATAAATGCTACAGGGAAGCATGACTAAATGCCTGCTAAGAGGTATGGTGAATTAATGTAACATTACGGTAACACTTATTATTTTATTTGGTTCTAGGACAAAGATATTTCATATGATTAATTCTGTTGGGAATTATTTTTGAAAAATGTTTCAAAACACTCCAAGATTGTCAGCTGTCACCTGCCTTTGGAAAAGCAGCTCCTATCTCTGCCTTTAGATTGATTCTTAAGCAGAGTTAACAGAGTACAACCTGATATTATATGTCTATTTATCAAAAAAAAAAGAAAAAAGAACCTTTCAAAGGTTCTGATTAAAGGTTATATGCAAGTATAGTACACTATTTTAGAAATTGTATGAAATGGAGAAAACATTTTTTGAACAACTGCACATACCTTGTTTTAGATCTTCATCAGCAAAAGCAGTTAAGTACATAGCACGTGAAAACTCTTTAAACGAATGGCTTATTGTTTTTCAGGCATGTGTTTTTAAGCATCTATTTGCTAGATTGCAGCTTAAAAATTCTTGCAGTGCTACTGTAAGTTAGAAGCACTGTATAAATTTTAATCATAATATACACAATCTGTGGAAATCAAAATCAAAATGGGCTTGTTGCAAAAATAAAATAAAAATAATAAAAAAGACACTGCATCCAAAGCCTGATGCAGTCATTTGCAGTCTTTTACAGTGATCTCAGTTGGATATGTTACTCTTGGAATAGAGGGGACTTCTATAGGCCAAAAGCAGAGTTCTGTCAGCTGCCACATATTTGTTCGATTTTTGGGGAAGAGGCTTGTATTGGCAGGTTTGCTACTTCTAGTATGAAGTTCAGAAGAACAAATGAAAGGATGAAGGATTAGAATGGCAAGAAACAGTTCAAAGAAGAAACCCTGTAATACCAGGGGAAAGCTCTTAAAAGTAAGAGAAAAGTCAGAAAAAAGAATAACTAAGAAGTTAAGATTTCTCCTGAAGCTTGTCTCAGAGTGGTACCTTCCTGCATGAGTATGGTATTCAGTGATCACTCTGGAGCCAAAATTGCTTCCTATTCTCTTCAGGTATGAAGACCTCAGGTTTACTTGCTAATGAGAGCAGGTTTTCCTCCAGGTTTCTTGTGTCCAATAAGTAAAATCTGTAAAAGCCCATGTTTTGTGGTGTATTTGGCATATATAAGGTGTATTTGGTATATATGTGGAGTATTTGGTATATTTTTTCAGTGTATGCCTATGCCTTGAACTCTATTTGCACAATAATGAACTATGAATTTAATAAGGAGCTTAATTTAATATAATTAAATATAATTAAATTATTAAAATAATAATTTACTAAAAATTAATACATCAATCATTGTGTCCAAAGGAGAAAAAAGAAAACAGACAAAAAAGAAGTAGTTATGAATCATTTTAACTGATAGATATTTCAAAGATTTTTTATTGGTTACAGCCTGGGTATTTCTTAAGAGATAACATAATAGATGTCCTCTGAGTGGTTATAGTTATTGTGGGGTTTTATTTTTCTTTTGTAGTTTTTTCGTTGACATCTATACAAGGTGAATATTATAGTCTGTTTTGGGCTAGTGTAATATTACGAAGAAATATTACTCCTGCTCTGAGTTGCACTCAGGGGCTGTCCCTAGGCTCGATGAGATAGTTTCATTGTGAAAGGGGTAGTTTATCATGCAGGTTTCTGAATCACAAGTCTTTCCTTGGTGCAGTGTTCCAGTGCTCACACACTGGCTGTGTTCTAGAAGTAGCATCCTGAAACACTTAAGCAAAACCAGCACCTGCTCTGTAGATTTTAAGTGTAACGAAGTGAAAACTTTATTCTTACGCTTCTGTGGGTTGGGTTTCTATTTATGGGATCACAGAAATAATATAGCAACAAATTAGTGTATATTTGCCAGACATAAATACTAAATATTGCTAATCTCTATACATAAGGCTAATGCAATTTCATTTTAGTTGTAAGTAGAATTTTCCATCAATTTCATGGTGAAAATGAAGATTCCTCAGGGATAAAATTGTTCATAGAATAATTTACTGAATCTACCATTGATTTTAAGCAATATGATTGTAATGATTAAGACCTCAGCAGTTCCACTATCGTAATTTATTTTTAGTTGTTGATAAATTAATGATTTCATTTTTTTAAAATCTTGTTTTCATAATTATTTGTGGGGTAAGGTAGGAAAAATCCCTCAGTTCCCTATTTAGGAAATATCAAAGTGTTGTTTTTGTTTTTTGATATTTTTTTGTTTATTTTTCCTTAAACTGAGAAACAAGGTAATCAAACTTTCAGTGTCTTCCTCCTTCCTGCTGTTAGTAAATGCTTTTACTTTTTGGTGCTGGGTGGGGTTTATAAAAGAGTAATAGAGATCCAGTTGGTTAAAGTCCCAGTAACACATCATTGATTTTTAGAGAACTATATTGTGAGTTCAACTGATTTGTGATCTTATTGAGATTAATACTTTCATGGAAAGTATATCCTTAGAGGGTAACTATACTATATGTTTGCCATACTAACATTTAACTGAGTGTAGCCATGAAGTTGGATTTCACAACGGACATCTCTTCTTCCTGAAAATAGTACCCTAGTGAACTTTAATTGTTTTTAACAAGTTGAAATTGTAACTCCTTCAGTGAATATCAGGAAAGAAGGCTTCAAAATGTACTTTTATTCCATTGAAATGAACCTCCCCCAGAATTCATAAGGTGGTTAATCAGCTTCATCTGTCAAAACCTCAGAGATGCATTTAGCCTAATCTTAAGGACTTTAATTTACCCCTGTATAGCAGAGATAAGTGTTCTCTAAAAGGTGGAGTAATTTTGTGACAGCATGTTTTCAGGCTATCTTTTGGGGCATAGTAATTCTGCTGTGGTATGCAAAGCTATTCCATTTCTTGCATTTTAAAGAGGAGAAACATCTCTCCATTGTATCCCAATGGAAAGGATCTCCTTTATTATCATTCTTGGCCATCCTGCCCTGTATTGGAGCTTTCTCCTAATATTCAGATTGGTTTATACTTTTAACTATTTTTTTTTCTTTTCTTTCCTCCTATTTTATTTGTGTCCTAAGTACCTTGTTAATTATTTTGCCATATAAGCTAAGCAAAATATAGAGTAAACCTGAATATTATATCAAGGTCACAATTCTATGCTAATGGAAATGAGGCTTAATATAAAGTAAAAACAGCTCGAGGTGCTGGGTGACACTGAAGGCTACTACAATAGGCACTTTATAAGCTGTAAACCTTGCTTAGTTCGGGAATTAAAATTAATTAGTATTTTCAACCTATTCCTTAGTGAATATTTGTCAGTGTATCATAAAAAAAAAAAATCATTTTGGCAAAATTGCTCATTTCTTCTCAGAGTTAGAGGAGAATCTACTAGGAGTTTGAGATCAGCCTGCATTGGTGATACAGATACATGAGATACAGATCTGTCATACTTCAGCATTTTTTCATAATCCACATAGTTTTTAGAAATGAAATTAGTGATGAGAGTGTTCATCCGACTATACCAATACATCTGGAAGATGATACAGTATTCTCTTTATTTGCAGTTACTTTGTAATAAGCACTTGTTTTTTGGTTGCTTATCAGTTTATTGAGTTTTGAGATGGAAATTTTTCATGCCAGGCATCTGAATTCAGCTCAGATATAGTTTCACCTTTTTTTATAGTAAGATTAAAGAAAAAGGTGTTCTGTTGCCCATTTTGATTCTTGGAGGTTTTCTACTGAGAAATGCTTCTGCTTTAATACTCTGGCAAAGGAATGTGCAATTTGACAGCAAGTTTCAGAGATTTTGTCTTTTACTTCCATGAAAAAGCACATGGATTCAGTCAAGACAGTAGTGTTAGTTCACGTTTGTTTAGCAGAGATTTGTGAGATAACACTAATCCTCATAGCACAGTCAGGAAAACAGTCATGCATAGGCAAACCTTCTGAAGGAACCTGTGCTGCCAGCTACTAGTATGTCATTGTAGCGCTGGGAGCAAGTAACAGCAGAAATGGAGGCGACACCTTGGGGGAAACAGGTTCAACTCCTTGACTTCAGTGCTCTCAGCACTCACTAAAATTCCCACCCTGAAACTGTAATGATAGGGTAGCTT
The DNA here is from genome assembly GCA_034781795.1 of Crypturellus tataupa. Classification (NCBI taxonomy): domain Eukaryota; kingdom Metazoa; phylum Chordata; class Aves; order Tinamiformes; family Tinamidae; genus Crypturellus; species Crypturellus tataupa. The sequence goes on along the minus strand of JAWLRI010000459.1, from coordinate 128,965 downwards.
CAGTTAGATTCACGTCTTCTAAGAACCAGTATTCCCCAAATAAAGGTCTTGCAGGAATCTGCAAGGTCTTGCTTGGACAGATATAAAAAGCTGAACCAACACTTATTAAGGGATTATATGACAGTTAGTGTGTTCAAAAATCCTAATTTTCTATCAATTGTTTTACACAATGCATGGCCTACCGACTGTTATTCTTGCTCCAGGGACTTCAGAGTACTGTACCTCTCTCATTTTTTGGTATTTCCAAGAAGTAGAGCCCAGGCACAAAAGTGCAGGTACCAAAAGGAGGAATAGATTTTCATTGGAAAAGTCATGGATAGTGCGATGACAAGTTGCTGATAAAAAGCTAGTTGATAGGTAAAGAAATTAAATTGAGTTGAGCATGGCCTCAGTAACTGGGTCTTCATGCAAGATTGTACTCAGATGATTGGCTTGAAACTGTTTGTGCTGCAAGAGGAAGTTTGTCCCCTTTACTCAAGCAGCCATTTATTTCTGATTATTTCTATCCAACCTTTATGTCTGTGCTAGCAATTATACAAGCAACCACATGTTGACCTGCATCAGCTACTTGATCTGGCTAAGAACAACCTATTCCCTAATGCTGTTTGCATGATACTGCCTGTTTTCATCTAAATCAGTTCTCCGATCCAGTCAGGATCTGACTTTCCAGGCAGGGTCATTAGTGCTCTCAGTAGGAAGGGAAATTCCGTTGAATCATGTAGCTGAAGTGAGTGAAGAATAAAATGTTCTCTCTAGTGAGAGCCTGTAATTCAATTGCATGAAACCAATCAAGGTGTCACAGGCAGAGATCAGATGTAGTGCTTGGAAATGGAGAAAAAAAAAACAGACAAAAATAACCAAAACAGCGATTGGTTGAGGATTTAGAAGCAGAACAAGAAGCTTGATGGAAAAGATCCTGCTGTAGAGAAAGATCCTGAAGAGGGTTTATTTTCTGCATATTTAGTCTGTAAACTGTCTCTCATGTCCGTCTTTGAAGAGCCTAGATGCAACAGTGAGAGCATAAGGTTATCGAACATAAAATTACTTTTCTGTTCAGTGCAGATATAAATAGTTTTCAGTTAGTAAGAAGGCTTTGTATTGCATATTCAGTGAAGAAGATGAAAGAAGTACTGAATAATAACACATTTCGTTAAGGACTATAAGGTAGGTATGCCCATAAAGATGCTAAACTCTTAGCATCTGGACAGCTAATCCTAGCATTACCAGACTCTTTCATGACAGATACTGTAATCTAAATAATGGTCATTAGTGTAAGTAATATAGTATTGGTAATACCAGATGCATTATGGGTGCCAGTTTTCATATTCATTTGAATTCAGAATTCTCACTGATCCTGCTACCTGGTGTGAATTTAACACTAAACTGTGACAAACCTGCTCAGGTGGCAGCAATCATCTCTTGGGTCGGTAGTGTGGGGACGAGTAGAGCTCATTTTGTGCTGATTTGACCTCCAAAAAGAAGAATCTAAGCTAGTCATGTATACAATCTTTGCAGTCAAGGAAAAGAAACCTGCAGAAGATGAGTCATCCCAGTAAAGTATTTCAGACAGGGAGAGCAATTGATCCCTTCTCCCTTACCCCTGTTTTCTCTGTTGACCACCTAAGGATGCATAATACATGGTTAATGTCAGTTAGATGTATATTTGTTAAACTGTTGTAGTTAAACTCTTTGTAGTGCTTTAGTGTTACACTAGGAGAAGACCATAAGCAAGAAATGGTAGTAAACCCCCATGGTTTGGATATTTTTAGAGATACCAACAATAGAAATGTGAACTAAATTACCCAGGAATCTAATGATATATTGTAATATCATATTATGTGATGTCCAGTCATATTGAATGAGATAGATAGGGATGTTACACGTGCTGCAGGAGCCAAAGAAAACCGATCATGGTAAAACCTTTCATGGTAACTTCCATAATGTATCCTATTGTGTTTGTTGTTCTAATAGTCTTTTCCCATCACTTTGTATCTTTTGTTCTTAAATAAGTGTATTTTATATTCATAACTACTTTAGCAGTTTGACTATTAAGGCAATTAACAGTGGCAGAAATGCCAGGGAATGCTCTCTGACATTTTGAAAAGTACTGGAAAAAATGGATAAACAGAGAGTACAACATTCCTCCTTCAACCTCCTTTACAGTAGGTTATATATAAAAAAGAGAAACATTAGATGTTTAGGAGCATTTTTTTTTAAGTAGGTAGAGGTGTTATATAAATTAATAGGTCTTTTGGAGCTGGAAGGATATAAAGAGAAAAAGTTTTAGAGTAGAGATGATATCTTTTATTAACTTGACTGACGTGATTAAATGAAAGGAAAAAGCATTCAGTTATATCAGCTTTTCTTCATGTCTGAAACAGAAGTGGATGTGTATCTCATGATCATGGATATGTTTAACAACATTACATGATGTAGATTTTTAGTGCATCAAAGCTCAGGAAACATTAAAGTGGGTAGGTAAGTGGCAGATGGAATTAAGTGCCATAGAATACAAAGAACAATGTTTTAAATGGAACTGAATACTTTTTTCCACCTATTATTATGAACAAGGCTTCTCAGTTACTGATTTGATGCCTAATATCCACACAAGCAAGTCTCTTCCTGAATTCCTGCATTGTGTTTACCCTACCTACAAATAATAATGCATCTCATCCATCCATGGATGTTTTTCTACACATGTGCAGCACATTCCACCAGCAGTACCAACACCTGTCACTTCATTCACAGATACTAATTCTCATTTCTGTTCTGATTGATTGATGCTAATGGCCACTTACCTCAGCCAAGACATCCCTTTACTCTTTCAGTTAAAATGCATTTCCTACTGTAGATCTTTTAAAACAACTGTGTTTTACATCAGAACCTGAATGCCTATTACCAGACTTAAAGAAAAAACTATAAATAGTATTAAGATTTCTTCTGCTGCACCATATAATGTTCTGTATAAAACTGCTATTTCAAAATACAGTTTTGTAAACATCTATTTTTTTTTCTCTTTTTGCACTTTTATAAAACTGTTTACTTCAGCAGTATTCCTTATCATTAAATATTATGACTTCAGAATTGCAGCAAAAACATTTGCATAAGCTTCACAGCTCTGTAACGCAATAAACTACCAAATGGAAATTACAAGTATTTTTAGAGATAAGTAAAACAGCTGAAGCATGCTTGGACCATTCCAGAAAGTGTATATTCATTATTTAGTTGACATGCATTTACCATTGGCTTCCATGGGAGTTGTGCTTGCATGATGTCATCATAACTTTCTAATTCTAAATTTCTATTCTAATAAAAACTGCAGCTAAGAAAATGCTCCCATGTATGTCCATTTTTCTATTGCTAAAATGAATTCTACTTTCATAAATTTCACAAGTTACTTGATTTGGTAAAAAGGCTGATAAAAGTCTCAAAGTTCATAGTTGTGTGTATATATATACAAGGAAGAAGTTCCACGCTCTGTGAACACAGAGATTTGAACCTAGGTTTCTATGTTAGTTTTGCCTCCAGTAACATATTTGAACATTTAATGGCAAAGTATGGATTATATCTCTAAATCAATATCAAAAGTCTATGTTGCTATTCATGGATCAGTTTGTCAAGCTGTATCATATATCAAATAAATCTATTTTTTACAAAGGATTTGATGCATAATTGCAGAACAGCAGTTATTTATTCATATATATTAAGGGAATAGTGGCAGTGTTTCAAAAACTGCATCTTAATCTCTTCATACTGAGCTTAAATTTTTCCTTTTTAAAAAAATTTTTAATGCTGCCTCGTAGGGGCGAAAATTGTTCTAATAATTTTCCTTGCAACACAGTAATAGCATGACATGTTTTGAAACCAAATACAGATCAGTGTTGCTGCCAAGTCAGCATTCTTGTTTAAAGTCCCTTGAGAATGGCAGAAGCATAAGGTCTAATGCAACATTTGTCAACTCTTCTTATTCTGTTTTAGACTTTTTGGTAGCAGAAAAAAGATCACTAACTTCCCTTAGAATCATAGAATCATAGAATGCTTAAGATTGGAAGGGACCTCTAGAGGTCATCTAGTCCAACCCCCCTGCACATGCAGGGCCTCCTAGGGCACGTGGCACAGGACTCGACGTGGCACAGGACTCGAGATACTCGAGTCCCTTAATCGTCTTTGTCATTCTATACTGTTCCCTCTCTGGAAGCTCCACGTCCCTCTTGAACTGGGGAGCCCAGAACTGCACCCAGTACTCCAGGTGCTGCCTCACCAGAGCTGAGCAGAGGGGCAGGATCCCCTCGCTCAACCTGCTGGCAACGCTGCCCCTGATGCAGCCAGGATTCCACTGACCACGAGGGCACATTGCTGCCTCTTGGTTAACCTGTTGTCAGCCAGGACTCCCAAATCCCTCTCCACAGAGCTGCTTTCCAGCAGGTCAACCCCTAATCTGTACTGGTGCCTGGGGTTATTCCTCCCTATTCCTGATCTTCTCCATCTATCCTGGCCGAGTTTCCAAGAGGAGGCGCCTCGCACTGTAAGAGCAGGATGAGGACGCAATTAAACCTCCCAACAAAATTCACTTAGAATCACTAACAATTTCCATTAAAGAAACCTGCTGTCTAGGTGGGGGAGTTTTCATTGAAAGTACACATTAAATTTCTAGGGTAGTGGATTTGTTTTCATACGATAACATAGAGGGAACATTTTCCAAACCTCATTTAAGCATCCATGTTTCTTAAAGGCATATGACAGACTCCTGACTCCCTTTCAGGAACTACAGCCAACTACTGACTAGAGTAGATTTGGAAAGGTCTACTTTGGAAAGAGTATGAATATGCCTTCAAATCTGCTGTGCTGAGGTGAGGTGAAGTTCATTATGTTTTGGTTATACGCTCAACACCTGGGTGAATATGGCCATCTGTATGCCTTTGCATAGACACGTAAATTTCGTGCGTCTCGGGACCCAGAGGAAAACTGAGTCTACCAAGCTACTCTTGCAACAGCTGAAAAGTGGACATGTGGAAAAGAGCTTTTGGCTCCGGTAGAAGTCTACTATATCACTCCTTGAGGGATTACAGTTGTGGCCTCACGAATTCAGGAGTGCTGCAACTTGTACCCCAGCCCCTGCTTGGGGCCCTATTAAAGGCAAGATATACCCATTTAGAGAACTGTACTTGGACAGCAGTAATGATACCTGTGTTGCTTGTCATAATGTGAAAAAAAAAGTTACAGTATAAAAAATCTAATCTATAGTGTTACTGTGCAGAAATTATTACTATTATTGACTAAAATAGGTCAGGGTTTTCATCCATGTACAACTGCATCTGAATCACATTAATCAAGAGCAATTCATTTAAATTTGTACTGTGAATATGCCAGGTGCAGAGGAAGCAGAAATCCAGTGCTTCTGCTGTGTATCTTAAAATCTGAGCACACATAGCTGCAAACATGAGTCCCAGTTTTAAATTGGGATAGTTATGCACTATGGTTTGCTGAGCTGACAAAACACCAAAATGAATCAGGGATTGGGTGAGGGGAAAAAAGAGAATGATGACCTAGCTAAGACAGAAGACAGACAAGGAGAATAGTGACAGAGCATAAGATTTGGAATTAAAAAGAATTTCAGAGCAGATATGCAAAATTGGGAAGGTTGATTACAGATGAAATAATGCAAAGCAAAAAGAACATTTTTTCTTTCCTCTAGATCCTCAGGGAAGTAAATGGCTAGTACATGTCTGGCCTATATCACTTGATTCTTGCTATGGATGGCATTGTGCCTTTTTGAGCTATATATACTTCACGTTTAGTGATTCTCTTTCATCGTGTTGTAATAATATTTTGTGTCCTAAGGATAACCACCCTCTGAGATTCTCTCTTGCTGTTCTTATGTCTTTAATATCACACCAGTAATTAGGATATGACTCACAGAAAGGCGCATAACGTAAGTTGAGGCCATCGCCTTGTGTAGTTTCCACTAATATTCAGCAAGAGGACTAACTGAATTTTGATCAATTTGCAGTAATAGTTAAGATTCACATTATTTTTTTTTCCAATTTCTGGTTGCTACAAGAAAGAAACATCTCCAAAAATGGTCAGAATTCCTGATCACTGATATTTTATAGTCAAGTGAATTAATGAAAACTCATATGTCCATGCACAAAGACAAATAACTTGATATAAAAATAGCAGTTTCCCAAAGTCCTGTCTAACATGGTAGTGCATTTAGATGCTAACCTAGTATAGTTTCCTTATTGCTAGATATATTTTTTCAGGCAGGAGACCAGAGTATTAATCATAGAAATAGATTTGCAGTAGTGATAGAGTGAATTTAGGGAGTTTATTTTAATGGATGCCATAGCAAGAGATCTGTGGGTAGTTGTTGTAGATCTGTAGTGTTGTCAGGAGTGCACTTTTGAGGTGGACCTTTCAGTCATCCCCACTTGCTTTGTTTTGGATCAGGATGGAGTGGTGTCAGGAATCATGGGCCAGTTACCTTTTGGCTGAAACAAAACTGGAGTATTTGTTCATGAATGTGCAGGCCATAGGACCAGACTGCAGCTAATCCAGTGTAAAATGCCCTGAAGTATGTAGACTATGAACAGCAGGTTCTTCAGATTGCCTAGTTCTTGTGCCATGCTATTACTAATGTAAATATAGTTATGACTTCATCCTAATTAGTGGGTATTTTCTCTTTGATTTCTTTTGCCATCATTTACTGATGTGTAATTACATGATGAACTGATGTCAGGATGCTGCCTTCATGGTTCTGTTAACAAGATGCAATTGTGAGTCAGTCTCTCCTGACTATGCTGCAAGGTACAGTTTGGATATACGGGCAATTTATTGACATGTTCCATTGTCAGGGTGAAAGCCTCCATCATTTCCACTCTTTGGAAAGTGTGCTCTAAAGCCTCTGGTTTCTTGACCTTACTGAAACAAAAGTCCAAACCCGTTTTCTCAGATTTTGTGGCCATCAGGTGATTTTAGTGATTCAGATTTCCTCAAAATGGAAAGAAACACGAAAGCATCTCTAAGTCCAGATCTTTTTAAAGACCGCATATTTGTTGGAATTACATGGCTCGTGGCTGATGAGAAAACATCTCTACTTGACTATCAGACAGTCATCTCCACTCTATACTGCCTGCTTTCATAAACTGTGAACTTTGATGTGTTACTATCACTTTGAACATAAATTCAAGAAAGTCAAGCAGGTAGACCTTTTCAAACTAATACTCAGTGGTTTAAGAACTATTCTCTGAGGACAGTGTTCCTGTTTATGCCATGTTTCATTTCATTGCATTTTTTTTGTTCACCCACACAACTTTCTTTTATTCAACTCCATCGATTATGTCCCATATCTGGTTCTGTTGAGCTAGAACCTATTAAAAAAACAGATATGGAAAATATTAAGGAATATAAAGAGGAAAAATAATCTGGTGTTATTGATAAGGCAAAGTAAACCATTAACAGAAAACATCTAATCTTACTGGGAAGTGGCTTTAAAAATTAGGTCTATCTTGAAGAAAAAAGTAAAAAATTCAAAGAGGAGGTAAAATCTTTTATTTTAAAATTTGTTGCTATTTAAAAATTTGTAGAGAAAAGGGAATGGTTGAAGGTAACCAAGCATAACAGCCACGTGTCCAAAGAATGGGAGAAGTCAGTGATGGGAATGGTGGTATTAATGGGAAATAAAAATGATGTTACCCAAGTATGAAGTTAAAGTAAGTGAATTGAAGTGGCCCACACTTGGATTTTCTGTAAATGAAACAGATATTGTTTAGAACGAGAATTCTCCTGTGAAAGAGAATGAAGAGACCAAGCGCAGGAGACATGAATTTACTACAGTAGATTTAAGAGAGAACTCACTGGAGAAAAATACTGTAGGCTTGCATCAGCAATACAACAGCAGGCAATAGAAAGGTCTACAGAGCAGGTAAGAGCACTAAAAATGGGAAAGAGACTGTTCTGGAGCCTGGAAGCTAAGTATAAAGAATTAATAACAAAGAGCAAAGAATAGTAGTGTATTGAGCCCTTTTCCGATACTGGAACGCTTTCAGACCTGATGATATGGTGTAGCCACTGAATTGCCTACTATATTGACCACAGCTTAATTTGGGATGTGAAATACCATTTTCAGTGGAATGCGGTAGACACTGCATTGCTGTTAAGTTTAAACTGGATCTTGTCAGACAATATTCTACTCAATTAAAAAAAAAAAAAAAGTGGGAGGTGGCTGCATAATCAATTCAAATTTCTCTGTAATCGAATTTGCAGAACAGAATTAGTGCGAAATGACCTAGAGCATTTTGTGCTCAAGAGGTGAATTTTAGCTTTTCCTGAATCCAGATGGAGACACCCTGATCATTATAATCAACATGCTCCATTTGCTGCATTAAAAACAAGATAAATACTTAATCATAGTGCAATCAAGTCTGGATCTGTGCCATTAGTTTATAATGAATATATTGTTAGGTAGGCTCTAGTACAATAATAATATATTTATGAACCAGGCTGAATGGATTAAATAGGATGTTTTGAGCTGTTAATGAGATAAGGTATGCTTAACTGCTATTTTTTTTATTTTTTTCATAAGTTAACTTATATTCAATTATATGTAGCTATCAGTATTATCAATATTCTGCGTAAAATTTGAGTGATATTTTATAAAACACATTCTTTTCAGTTTGAAACTGTCAAATAACAAGATGTAACTTTAATAAATATTTGTTGATACAAAATTCACTTGTTCTCTAGCAGTGAAATAGAATCAAAAATGGTAAATGCCACAGAAATTATATGAAATGTACAGATCTGTAAGAGTTACTGTGTGTACTTTTGGGTTTTATGTTTTATGAATATTTCAGTATGCTGAGCAAGCAAGGATTTATCATTATTCTTCTGAAAGTTGGAAAGGTGTGGTAGTTCAAAATTCTGGAGTTTTATCTTATTGTAGGTTATAGTTAGGCTGAGAGACTCCTTTATTTTCTTGGAGCTACACCAAGATGTCTGAGCCCAGTAAGAGCTGGACCCAAAAATACTTATGTAAATTTTAAAGCAAGAATTACTTTTAAGAGGAAAAAAAAATCTGTAAGAGAAGAACAAATATTGGACTGCAAGCTATTTAATTATTCCTAAATATGTATTATACTTGCATTGTAAAATAAGCATATTGCCTAAGAGAAGCTCTTTTTCTTTTGTGGTTACAGCCTGCCCTTTGCTGAAAAGCACATTTTCTGAGAATGCTTTCCTCAGGTATCTTCAAAAACACATACGGGCAACTAGGAATATGCAGGCGTTTTCAAGGAATGAACAAGCAGGCTATTCTTTGCATCCAAATATATCAAGTTTAAACCAAGGTGTGATGCAGAAAATAGAGCAGAACATGGTTGTCTTAACCACAAAGGTGGTGATGAACCTGACTTAAAGTACATGTAGTAATAAGACCTAACTCTCTACACAAAAGTACGGAAATGGATATGTCATATTTGCTGGCTGGAACCTATAGGTAGGCTGAGACACAAGCATATATTTCAGCATGCATTAACTCTCCCCAGAACTCAGCAGGTGGAGGAATGTTTCTGTCACATTGTTAACCTGGTCCTTGTGTAAAGCAGCACATCTCCCACACAGGCACACAGCTGGGAGCATTCAAAACCAACCTCCTTGTCAAGGGAACCTTGAATTAAATTAATAGCAAAGTAGTAAATGTGAGGAAGATCAGAGTCCCTGAAAGCTTTTGTTATATTCCTGCCCTTTTTATGCAATAAAGCAGTTCTCTGTCTGAACATGTAAAGAACTATACAGAGACATTCCTGCTGGTTTTGAATGTTCATTTTTGTGTCTGTATGTGAGGTGATCTCTTCTGAATAGAATTATTTTATATTTTATTTTACATCTGCCAAACTTTAAAATCTTTATGTTTGGATTTGCAGGGGCACACCTTTCAAAAAATCCATTTAATTGGGGACATTTTTTAAAGGATGAGGAAAATATTAATATATTTCTGAAAAGGAAGCAGTCTCTCATTTATATCTGTATAGGTGGTATATACATCATTGTTTAGCTGTATGGAGAAGGCATAAATTTTAGTTTTGAAGGAATTTCATCTAAATATTTAGAAATCAGTCTTACCAGTGTTATATATTTTGAAGAAATCTGATGTAGCTTTCAAATTCAAATCCCTTTCAATGCTCCTGAACTTTTTTCGCAAGTTCCAGGAATAGAGGCAGAGATAGGATGTTGGATTATTTAGATTGAGTCTAATCCACTGTAATAATCCTTACATTCTGGGTCATGGGAAGTTTGTGGTAACTCCAGAAGCAAGATTAATTCTCCTCTTTTCATAAAGGTGACAAAAGTCGTATGTTCCACTGGCTTCTTTCATACATGTCAAAATATAGGAGTTCTTTCTCTTTTCAGAGAAATCATTTTAGGTATTAAGTATTAATAAAATCTAGAGAAGGGAAAAAAATGACTTTAAACTGCTGATGTTAAAACTGTTTGAGAGGTCACCGATAAGGAGCTCAGCTTACCATAGAAGAAAAAAAGTTATGATTGACATTCCTATAGAGCTAAAAGGTAGTATTGATTCAGAATTTTTCCCTTACAGTGAAAGAAACCCTTTTTTCATTTTATTATCTTAATTCCTTAATTTGTTCTGATTTTTTGCGGAGGTTCTTCAGAGTAGCTATATCTGTTAGTACTACTTTAGTAATATTCCACCAAAAAAATAGCTAAAAAAAGTAGCTAATAGTAACTCCATCTTGATGCATATCAAGGTTAATTTCTAATTTAGTGTTAATCTTCCTGTCATTACTTGTACCTCAACGACTTTCTAGTTTCCTGTGTTTTGCTAAGCTAACAGCATGCAACTGCAATTGTACTTACTTCCAAGTTGGCTTTTGTTTTTTATAAAAATATCTGACAAAGCTTCTGTAGACTTCTTGATAACACAAATCGGTGCAGTTAATGGAATGTAGTACGCTATGTCCTTGAACATCTGTGCAGCCTGCCCTTTCAGACAGGCTCTGTGGTTCTCCTTGGTCATGTTTGTGTTAGAGCTCCAAATGGCTCTTATTGACTTCAGTGGCTTGAGGAATAGGAGGGCTAGACTGTTGCATGACTCATACCATGAACATCCATCAAATCAGGAACATTGTGAGTGGGTGGTGGTGTTTGTGGTTGTTTTTTTTTCTTTAAACCTTAATGCTTCCTGGACACTTAGGGGGACAGTGTTTAGAATTTTTTTTTCTTAAATGAATGAATACATTAAACCTCGGTGGAGAGTTTTAATGTATTTTTCTCCTTTGCATTATCAGAATTCAAATAATGCTTCTAGATATCATGTGACGTTGAACAGTAGCTGATACCTACAAATTCACCCTCTTTGCTTTTCCAGCACCTAACATGAAGTCTAATTATTTCTGTTCCATTTGCAGATACTGCAGCCATCTAACATAACATTTGAGATTAAATTAAAGGCTTGTAGTAAATCCCTTGGTAGTCTTCTTGTTGCATGGTACATAAACTGGATAAGATAAACTGCCAGGAGCGCATCTGCTGTACCCTTGCCACTCAGAGTACTCTGAGTGCAAAATGTGATTTTAAAATGGTGATGTATCTAGGCTTCTCCCTTCCTCCAAAAAGGAAGACCACACAAGAAACAGCACAAAATAAAATAGAATATTTTGAAAGAGAAATCCTCTGAACTGCCAAGGACAAAATGTAGAAACATGTTAAAGCACTTACTTGGATTATTAAAAAAAAGGCTACAGAATAAAATATCATAGTTTTCCTACATACACTAATTCACTCTCTATAAAAATAATCACCATCAAAAATTGTCTTTTATCGATGAAATAATGTTTTACTTTGTGTGTTAAATACAAACTAAATATAAACTAATAGATTCTCTCTCTGAAGTACCTATCTATCCCTTCGGTATTGAATAATACAAGGCCTTGTTTTTATGATGTTTTAATTGACTGTACTTGTCAAAGAAGCAAACAATGTAATTCTGCCTTGAGCCCCTTTGTAATTCTACTAAAGATGCATTTGTTTGATTTCCCTATCAATAAAATTCTCAGATATTTTAGAGTGTTTAAAAGAAAATTGATGCCAGCTATGCTTTTAGTTATCTTTCGGGTGGTGGTTGTTTCCTTTTTCCCAAAATGGGATTTCAAGTGAATAACAATATTCTGTGTTTTGGAGAATACCTGTACATATTATTGTTGGCTGTTAACACTGGACTCAAAAAAGACTCAAAAGAGCAACAAACTGAATAGATGTATTTATTTCAGTGCATAATTAATCTCATTGACATTACTTCATATGAGCATGGATAAAAAATGCCTGGAAAGCATACCATTGAATTTAACTGCTCATTAATATTGATTAAATGTTGCTGTTCTCTTTGTGCTTGAAACTACTTAAAGATTACCTGCAAAAGTATTACAGTGCTATTGATTTAGAAAAATAAATCCCTGAAGTGGTTTTTTTTTTAAATTAGTTGACAAGTTTGTTATTTTTTTCATAGTGAAGAATGTTTTTGAACTTGCCTGTGTAGATATTGAGTAACAGAGAATATTAATCAGATTGTCAGGGAATTAATTATCCAGCATTCAATATAATAATGGATGTGGCTTGGGACCTCTCGTCATCTGACCACAGTGTTTTAAGTCCATGCTTATCATTTCAGTAGTGCTGGTGTTTAAAATGGAATGATAACAAGGTTAAGGCCTAGATTCTTCAGGGGACTTAAGCCTGAATAATTTTGTATCAGGGATCATCATAACCAAGACTACAGTAAGAACATATATATGTGTGGAGGTTCATACAGTCTAAATGTCTTGAACTGGCATGGTGGGGTGTGGTCCTCTGGAGAATTAAGTTATGATAAAACAGATATATATTTTCTTTTTTTGAGTCATTTATTCTTTTATAATGCAGATGGATCTGACCAGTGTGTCTAGTAAAAAATGAAAGTTAACTAGTGCAAATTAGATCATCAGTGTTTACTACTTTCAGTGCATTGAATTGAAAATCAGCCAAAACAGAATTTATGTGGTTCGTGCCTTTTTTTTTTTTTTTTTTTTTTTTTGTCCTCTCTTCCTTCCTTCCAGAAGGAAAGCATCACAGAAGACTAAGATTATTTAAAAATATTGGCATACATCAGTGACAAAGTGTGAGGGTGACAAAGTCCTGGAACAGGGTGCTCAGAGAGGTTGTGGAGACTCCTTCTCTGGAGATCTTCCAAACCCAGCTGGTGGCATCCTGCCACCCTGTGCCACATGCTCTAGGTGTCCCTGCTTGAGCAGGGGCGTTGCACTAGGTGATCCTAGAGGTCCCTTCCAATCTCAACTATTCTATGATTTACTGTTTTGCTCCTCAAGTGACCTGTAAGCCTCTGTACTGTAGACTGATCTGAGAAAATGTAAAACCTAAAGAAAATCAATGAAAGTATGCTGAACATGTGATCAACAAGCCATATGGAGAAATGAGGGAGCAAAATGAGAAAGCAATGACTAAAAGTTTGTACTGTTCTTGGAAAATTAGGGATCTGTTTACACTGATATAATTATCATATGGGGCTACCTGTAAGCAATCCCCAGGCTGGAACACTATGTTAGAAACTTGAAGAAAATATGCTGTTCATATGTATAGGGAGACAAAAAGAGCAAATTAAAAAGGGCATACTTCTCAAAGGAAGAAGTTGCAGAATATCATGTTTTATTTATTCAGTTCAGTGGGATGTCTCATGTTTAACAATGTGCACAAGCATAATCTCATTAATTGAGATTGTGACCTAGGTAAGGATAATGACATAAGTTGTAACAGAAATGTGTACACAGATAGTTTCTTAAACTGCTGTAACTCTCTGGGCAATTATAATTGTGGAATGTATTCTGACATCCCATGTCATTCTGTTAATTCATATCTTTTGTAAATTAATATTTTCTCAGTGCAGTTTTCAGTAATATGACATTCTGAAAGAATGCTGTTGCTATGAACATCTGTCAAACCTTGTATTTGTAATTGAAAACATAAACTAATGGACAGACTCTCAGAAACATTAAACTTACAGCTCTTTTAAGTTTAAATCATTCAATTCCCAGTGCTGATTGTCAGTAAATTATGCTGTGGAAAGAAATTCTTTTTTAGAGTTTTTTGAAAAATGTGGTTTTAATTGGATGAATACTTATGACACTGCATTTCAATAAAGGAAGATTAACATCTCTGTACATGGTAAAATATTTCAAATAACATACTTTATATCAAATTGATAAATCTTTTAACACACAAACTTGTTTCAACACAATGATTACCAGTTCTTTAAAGTGGTATTGGAAAAAGTATTTGTCAAATGCTAAAATGTTTTGTTGTGGTAGGATGTTTGTGATAGATGAAAATACTAAGATGGCAAAACCTTTTAACATGTGCCATTGAAAGAATAAATTTCAGAACTCATCTGAAGATATGCTATTACCTGGAGGCCTTTATAATAACTATAAAACTAACATTTATTGCCTTTACAAAAATATAGATTACTACTAGGGCACTTTAGCAGACTCTACCTGGTAATAATAAACAGAAAATTAGGTCTCACTGTTGAAATTTCAGATGTTGTAGCATGTGGTCAGTTTAAAAAAGATTTGAGTCAGAGGAACTTTTTTGATTCTTTGAAACCTGAAAAAAAAACTTTGAAAGTCTGAAATGGATATGCTAAAAAGGCACTAAAAAAAAAAAAGGAATAACTAGTTAATAATCTAATTACTTGCTCAGATGGTCGTATTTGCAGAAACTCACATAACACCGTAGGAAAGATCTCTTATAGCTGCTCACTTGCCATGTAGTGATTACTTGAGGATATTGTAGGTGTCACTCCCCACGATAGGTACATTTGATTAATATATATTGCCTCAGTGGTATGAAAGTTAGAATGCCTGTTATCTTTAATAGGAGAGCAGGATTTAGCTTCTCTGTCTCCTGTCTTCTCTTACATTAAAAAATAATGTTGTGATTAATGAGTACTGACATGCTTCATATTTTTTCTTGTTCATAAAAATCTGTGCTGTCAAGTTATCTAAAAAAGTAAAGGGCTTATTGTAGTGAGTTAGTGGAATACAATAATCTACATACTGGATATAATTTCTTCAGTGAAAGCATATAAATAACTGAAATTATTACTGTTATTATAAATGTATATCCTCTTTTTATCTCTCAGGACCTTGTCTTCCTAATCCATGTCATAACGGTGGGATATGTGAAATTAGTGAAGCGTATCGAGGTGACACATTCATAGGATATGTTTGCAAGTGTCCAGAGGGATTTAATGGGATTCACTGCCAGCACAGTAAGTTTCATTTAATAACTTTTGTTCTATTTATGGACTGAAACCTTTTTGTAAGCTAATAATGTGGAGGTTTAACATCAGCTCTGATTTTTCTGAAGTATATTGTCTTTTATCACCAGAATGGTGCTACTAGCCTTTAGAAAATGACCTTTCTTTTAACTTGGTAACTCCTCAGCAGGAAAGAAAGCAAAAATGTTTAATTTGCTATGGACATTCTAAAATATGATAAGGAATGGATATCATGCTTAATTTAATTTGATTTAATTGAAAAACAGTATCTGAAATAGTAGAGATCTCTATTTCTCTTGGAATTGCTAACGGTTTCATTTTGGTTAATGACAGAAGAATAAATCACTGAAAATAAATCTGTGTATAAATGCCTTCCAGATCTTCCTTTACCTTTCTGTTTAAAAACAAAAGAACAAGTATTTTCATCATGTTGCTTGAATCTGTAGAAAATCCAAGGGTAGAATTTCCAGATTTAAAAAGGATACACTTTTTAAAAATATGTTTTAGATATAATATCTAGTCTT
>JAWLRI010000459.1:69181-91003 GCA_034781795.1 Crypturellus tataupa | reverse complement strand
CGTATTCTGCAGTAGATGATGCTTAAGACAGCCATGATTTTTTTTCAAGATGAAAAAGAATTCAAGATACCAGATTTATCAGGTGTTAAAGTAAATTGTTACAGTTTTCCAATATGATCGTGGGAACATTTAGGATGTAGAATGATTAGCTAGAGTTAGGAGCTAGGAGCAAATAGTGTTTTTTTTTTTTTTTTAAAAAAAAAAAGCATATAAACTGACTCAGTCTAAGGGTTCATCTAGCCAGGTATCCTCTCCTGAACAATGATAGCAGATACCAGCAAGAACAGACCAAGGATATATGGATTCTCCAATCTCCTGCTTTTCTGCTCAGGGAAGTTCCCAAGCCTTGTATGTTTTGGTTTGGTTTCATTTATTTACTTAGTACCTCAAAAAAGACTATTTTAATCCATTTGTCTTCACGTAAATTTTGACTTCATGTAAACTTTTCTTGTTCACAATGCATTCTGTGCAGGAATACCATTGGGTACCTACCTTAAACAAGTTATTTTGGTTTAATGCTTGTTCTTACTAACATCATTTGACGTCGAGTCGAGGAAACATTTGATTGTTTTGTTACATGCTGTTGAGCATGTAAGGAACTGGCCTAATATGAGGATAAAAATGGGCGTATGGAAGGTGGACTCCCAGGAGAAATCTTGCATGGTTTTGCTAATAACTTGGATTATGAATGGATTGTAAAGATCTGATTCCCACAGTTAGAAGACATTATAAATACAGAGGTGTACCTGTGAAAGATTGGAGCCAGAATAATAGAATAAAATGCTATAGAACAAAGTGCAAGGTATCAGAACCTAAAAGTTAATGACCGAAGAAAGTGTTTCTTGAATTCAAAAGAATATGGAGAAGAAAGCCTATGTGTTTTAGTTTATCCAAGAGTAATTGTGGATTGCTTATATTATGGAGTTGTGGAAAAGGCAAATGTAGTGGCAAGATATATCAGCCTTCATATCTAACGGAGAAAGCGGAAAATATTTGTGTTGTTTTACCAAATACCACATTAAAAATACCTGAAATTTTGTAGCCATCCACATTCAAAGAGGATGATTTCAAATAAGAGCAGGTTTGAAAAGGTGTAAAAGGTATATCAGGAAAATCTAGACTGTGTTGCAAATTGAATACCAAGTAAATTATGTAGTGGTTAGCAAACTGTAACAAAGGTGAAGGGTATAATTTATTTTTCTGTGTTAACATTGTAGATGCACAGGGAGGCAGAGAAAGAAAATGTAGATCATTAACCACAAAGACAGGTAGGAATTTTTACAAGTATTTTCAGTGAGTTCCGAGATTTACATCAGGCAAACACACTGAAGCATCTAACATAAAGTGTGCAAAACTGTAGAGAGAAACCATAGGTTAAAGTTTGATTTGAGACATTTTACGTGCCTAGATGTCTACCTTACAGAATTTGTATGCTGCACGTAGTCACAAAACCTGACTCAGGAACTTTATGATATAAAAAGATGAACATCTATTAAAGTTTTATGTAAAAGTTGTTGATGGATTTTTTTTTTTATGCACTTCATTTATTAAGGGCAATTGAAATGCAGTTTGGAATTCTGCATTCCGGGAATCACATCCATCTCTTTAAGATTTATCCCTTCTACTTTTTGGATGATACAAAATTACAAAAAAATCATTATTAAAATCGCTCCAGTTATACATCATATGAGACCAATTTGCTCTTTTACTAAAAATGGATAGTCAGAGCTATACAAAGTATAAGTTTCGAGTATATTGAACTAGCTAAAGAATTCTTCTAGTGTCAGTAAAGCATTATTGAATTGCAAGATAGCTGCCTATAGTCTGTCTTTTAGGACACTCAGTGGGAGGCTTTAAATTGGGAAGTGATTCATCCTGTGAAGTGATCCTACCTATTTTCACTAGAAGTGCTTCCACAGATAAGTGCCCACAAGTGTCACCTAGGACTCCATCATCTGCTCTATAGAGTAAAACACTTAAGATATTTGAAAGGATGGTATTCTTCGGTGTCAACAAATTTTTTAAATTATAGGAAGTCTGGTATTTTAAACAGCAGTCAAAGTGCTCTGGTATAGATATAGCTGCAGGTAACAAGAACGGTGATTATTAAGTGTGCTAGACAGTAACAGCTAATTTGTTATCTCTGGGGTGTGTGTGACTTGGTAATTGAATGGGCATGACAGTACTACAGTACAATAGTAAAAGGATTGTGTTCCTTGCTTTCTCTGGTTAATGAACAGGCATATGGAATTACCAACCACTAGGCGTCTGAAGGACATGGAAAAAGAAAAGTAAAATCAGATGTGTTATAAAGAATTAAAAGAGAGAGAAGTAATATAGTACTTACATGAGTAATTAAAAAAATTTGCAAAATGAAAGTATTTGAGTGTTTCAATTATACTCATTATATATACTTCAATTATACTCATACTCTTCTGGTAACTCTATGAAGAGTTATAAATAAATAACAGATAATTAAGGATGGAAATAAAGGTTGTACTCACTGTTGATCATTACTGAATAGCCCCTATGCTGAAGCCATACCACATTCTTCCACTACTTCAGCACTATTCACAAACTTCTGGAATTAACTGCTATCCTTAAGACAGGTGACATGAAAATGCTAACTGTCCTTCTTATACCAATGTATTATTGTGCACTATACTAACTCCTGTATTCAAGGTTGTATATATCCATTTTTTGAGAAGTTTTATGCCATTACACCTAATTATGTAATTATATGTAGTTATAACACATTCTAATTATACCATTAGAGTATTACACATCTTTACACTAATCATATAATTAAATACTGTTACACTAATTATGTAAATGACTAATTGCTGTTTCAGAATTACCTCACACTGCTCAAGGATTGCTAAGCCACATCACAAAATAAGTGAAATGCTGTAGATAGGAAAGAGAAAACACAAATTACATTATACAGTCTGTTTTTTTCTGTCATTGCAAATCTGTTCTCTAGCAAGCATTTTCTAGTATTACATGTAGATTGATCCCAAATAATGTTGCTTTGTAATATTGACTTGTCATGTTACTCATCAGCTTAAAGTAGTTTAATGTCAGGGAGCTTTTCCTAATGTTCATAATAAATTTTGTGTCTGTCTTCTTTGTTTTTTAAACTTCTCCCAATTTCTTCTAGCTAGTCCCCTAAATATTTCCTTTCATTTTTATGTCATGTTTAACACTTTACAGATTTGTGAAAATGGTTATATTGTATCCA
The DNA here is from genome assembly GCA_034781795.1 of Crypturellus tataupa. NCBI lineage: Eukaryota > Metazoa > Chordata > Aves > Tinamiformes > Tinamidae > Crypturellus > Crypturellus tataupa. The sequence goes on along the minus strand of JAWLRI010000459.1, from coordinate 87,762 downwards.
CATTCTCCAAGTTTGGTGAAACACTCACCTACCATCCTTATGATTCATTCCAAGAGTCTGAATAACTAGCACAGTTGAAGTGGGAGAGAAAGGCTTGTAGACTTGTCTGGAACTGAGTACTGAGAGGTTTCTTGCCCCTCAGCTCCTTTTGTTGGCTATAAAGAGTAGAGAATTCATACAGCCCAAACACTAAAATGCTCATAAGCTCATAAGCTTGGAAAACTATACCATATTTGATCCACTATGACTATTGTCTGTATCTCTTTCCAAAGTTTGGGGTTTCTTTGTGAGGGCTCAACCATGAATTTCTCTGAAGACAGGGAAGGAGATGAGATCAGCTGATCTCCTGGCCAGTTGGTGTAACTCATGCTCCAACCATGCCCCTGTTCCTTTTGGACTTGCTACTGTTTTATTTGTGTCTCATTTTGAAGCACTGGGCTATCCACTTCTTTTCTTTCAGGATAGATTTAAATTCTGTTTTCTTTCTTATTAGACTTCTTTATTATTTTCTCTACCCACTCGCTTATTATATGATACAAAAATCACTTGCTTCTCATTGCTGGAAAGCATAAGATGAGGCAGAGTTGTGTGGATTACAAGAGCACTGATAGCTTCTGGAAATGTTCAATTATTCTAGAATAAGCTTATCAATCCTTTAGAGGTTCTTCAGTGAGCATCTGGGATTTACAAATTTATCTGCAGTTATTTAGTAAACACAGGATAGAGAGAGAGCCTTTTCCCATCCCACAAAAGTAAAAATGACCTATATTGTTTGCATATTACTTTCCAGATTTCTTAAGTCCTCAGCATTTCCTAGATGGAGAAGAAAAGCCTACCGGTCTTGCATTCTCTGAACCTATTTCTTCCTTCTGTATTGAGTTCAAAGTATCAGTGATGATCGCCTCCATTACAGCTTTCCTTAGTCTTAGGGTTTCCATAAATAAATAATAATTTCAAAAGAGTTTCTCCTGAGACTGAAGTCTTTTACTTGCTGGATCACAAAATTCTCTGTCAGGCAACAGGGAGCTGCTGCTAGTGATGTATGACTATTTTCATTATTCAGTACAAATCTATATTGTTAAAAACTCCCGTAAGCAACCTAGATTGCGAATTGTAGTAATTTGTGAGTAGTTCCACAGGTACCTTTTGTTTACTTTTTTCTTTGGCAAATGGTGAACGCATTATGATTTCACCATTGCGCTTGTGGAGCTGGAGCTTGCTGATTAAAGCACATGGCATATTTTCTCTATTTTTTTTTCTTTGAAGAGAGGGTTAAGATTAGTCATTGTAAATAGTTTTTACATAAACAACAATCCCTTAACCTCCTATTCTGTATATTTCACATGCCCATATGTAGGAAGACTACAAACAATCCCTTAACCTCCTATTCTGTATATTTCACATGCCCATATGTAGGAAGACTACATTTAGAACACGTATACCAGTGTGATTTGTCTAGCATATCACAAATCCTGCTAAGCACTGTAGTGGTATTTTTATTTGTTTCCTGTGCAGTGTATGTCAATACGTTGCCATATGTTTTTACCACATTTGGTCATCTTCTGCCATACTGTCTGTCAAAATTTAAACAGCAGTTTCAATTTAGGCAAAAAAATGTCCTTTCTTTCAGTGTCTTTCTTAGTTTAGAGCTAGGTAAAGATCTGATAAATCCACACATAAAGAGCTTTTCAAGATTACTGTTTATGTGGAGCCTTGTACTCCCAAAGTAGTAGTTGTCATCCAAATCATTTTGAGCTGTGACTTTATTTCTTCTCTCTCTGTTTTGTTCATGTTGTGTAACATGCAGTTTTTTTTCTTTTTTCTTTTTTTTTTTGGAAGTAGCATCTATAGCTTGTAAGAGCTTGATATGGTCAATAATTCCTGTTGCTTTTCTATAATGGATAATGTGCAGGTAAAGAATTGGTAGTATAAAAGAAAATAGAAGCCAGAATGTAGCCAGGAGAAGCAAGCTGAGAAAATATTACTGATTATTATGAGAAAAAAAAAACTCCAGTTAGAATATATCTTTAAATGTTTAGTATTTATGGATAACCTAAGGGTTTGCCATCTGAGTCAGCCAAATCTAGTCTGTTGCTACACTTTGGTTAACACCGAAATAACAAAAAAAAGAAAAAAACAGGATCATATATACTTCTAATAATGAAACTACCATGGTGTTTGCTATAGTGAACAATGGAGAAAAGGGTAGAATTCAAAGTGAATATGATGTAAATCTTGCATAAGGTGGAAGCTGGAAAGTTGATTCACATTTTGGAGATTCATTTGAACTCAAAATTTATGCGCAGCTGAGAAAGTTGGAAATCCCTATTAACTGAAAAGAAAATGGAACAAAACATGGTTCCTTAAGCCCTAAATGAACTAAAATCTCCAAACTCTGCCCAGCCACCTGCAGTTTTCATAAGGAGAAGGAAATGCAATATGTTCAGTGATCAACTGCCTACTGAGGCAAAATTCACAACTCCTGCTGCTTTGGACAGACGGAGAGTCCAGCAGTGCTTCTCTTCCAGACTCTGGTGCAGTCATGTGCAAGATACCTAGGAGAGGAATGAAATGCTAGTGGTTTAAATCCATTTTCGTCCCTGACCACCACTATGCTCATTTGTTGCATTCCATTAGATAATCTGAGAGCTAGAAAAAAAAAAAAAAAAGGCATCTAATCATTGATTTTATACATATATATAAATAAAAAATAAAGCAGCATGTAGTTCATCACAACTTAGTCTGCTTTTTAACCTTTTTGGTTTAGCATCGGAAAGGCAGTCACTCCTAGCCTGTCAGATCTAAGGGAAATGGCCTACTCGGGCAGCTGCAGACTGCGCCATAAACAGTGGCCTTCGACCTAAAAGCTGCTCCGGGCGGGTGAACCCCTGCAGCTTGGCAGATCAGCAGCCACGGTGTTATTTAGGGAAGGCTGTCACTGCTTGAAAATAAATGAAGAACTGAAGAGTTGAACAGATATGAAAAATTCTACAGCAGTACAATATTGAAAAAAGACTTTATGCCTTTCTGATGTGCTGTATATAAACTAACGCTCAGAATGAGGCAAGTAAGTTTACTTTGAGAAATTTGATTAAAACTTTCAAAATTTACAACTATCATAAACAGTTATTACTTTGCGGAGAGAATCTGGTGGAAGTGCTGTCAGTTCAAGCCCTTTTAGTTTAGGTCGGTGATCATTTTCTAGTACTAAAGATAAAGTGCTAAAGATAAAGATTTGAACTTTTTTTTTGAGCTTTGCCTGTTAGTTAGAAATTTTGTTTCAAAAAAAAAAAAAAAAAACTAGAAGTTTCAGTGTGTTTTTTATAATATTATGTCTATTGTTATTCTGGTTATATCTCTATCCTAGTTTATGCTCATGTTACTGAATTCTTATCATATCTGCATTGTAATTTCAGCTTAAGCATAGCATAAAGAGTAACCATATTGAAATTCCCATTGCATCAGTTAGAGAAAAGAAAAAAATTATTTCTAAGTATTCTGTTGACTTTGTAAGCAAATTAGTATCCTCATCCCACAGAGTCAAATATGATTCTAACTTTTTCTGCAAGGTTTCTAAAACATATCACTTGTCTTCTGGATAGCAGTAAAACTTACAGGAAGTTACTTATAGGTTTTACTTTTCCTCTTCTTACTGTGCTTCCAATTTTTGAAAATGTAAGTGGAGATAGTACAAAAGGGTACTTCGTTACAGGGAAACCAACAGGTTACTGCACATGTGTCCTACATATAGAGCCTAGGGAAAAGCATGTTCTGGTCCTAGGTGTAATTAATGTTTTGTTGTTGTTGGGGTTTTGTTTGTTTGTTTGTTTGTTTGTTTAATGCACGGTGGAACATCTTCATTAGAAGACAGAGTGAGAGCCCCTCTCAGTAATGTCTGGTGCATTCAGTGACATTATGGATAATGTGTTATTTCAAATTTGATCAGATAAGGAAATCTGAATCATTTTCTTACACGTATTATTCCTCTTCACCTATATTTAGATTTCCTGATACCCTCAACGTACTCTGTGCTCTCAAGCCGCTCTATTTTCTAGCTTCAGCTTATTCTTCTTGATTTTGTCAGATACATCTGTGTGCTAGCAGAAGAGATACTGTGTTTAAGCACACCCATACCTTGCAGTGGATTTTGTTTTGTATCACTGAGATTTGATGCTCTTGTTCGAGACAAAAAATGGAGAAGCATAGAAGTTTCAGTTGTTTTTCAGTCCTGTTAAGTTTTATGTAGCACATCAGCATCATTCAGTGCTGCCAACATTGCAATTCCATGGGACATATTTATTTGAAAGTTTTCAATTAATGCAAAATTTTACATGGGGAAGCATAATTAACTTCTTATAGGAAATTACACACAGAAGGATAAGTATCTTCTCTGTTGCCTTTATATCATTTTGTTAATACATCACTTCACATAGCCATAATTGAAAGTTGCTAGGTCAATCTAAAACTTTTAAAATGTCTTGATTTTTTTTTTAATTGAAGGAAACAGGAAATTGTTAAAAGGTTTTGATTTTGGTGACAGGATGATGTTGTGTGCTATGTCCTATCTGCTCTAAACAGCTGCAGTAGAAAAGTGACAGTTTTCTAGTGGCTTTATTGACACTGCTTGTTTTAGAGAATTTTCAGGACAGGGAGTACTGCTTGTTAGTTTGTCAGCTTAAAAATACTATACTTTTCTTGGCAATCTTGTAGCAGACATTATTATTTCTATCTAATATTACACGACTGGATAAATGGGTTTCCTACAGAATGCTGAGTAAAGATATAATGATAACTATATATATCTATAAACTTTATTAAGAGGAGAAGTCTTCTGATGTTTTCTCAAGTCTAGTTTCTATTCCTAATTGAACTGCTGTACTTATTCATTATGTATGCAGTGTGTATTCTTGGGAAGTCATTTTTAAATACGCTATTAACATGAATAACATAATGGATTCTTAACCAGATTTCACTAGCATTTTATTGCTAATTTCATAAGAACATAAAAAACATCATATTGGTTCAGATGGTTCAACAGTCTGTCTGCAATCCTGGCTCTTGACAGTGGCAGTAACAAATGCAATTTAAGGAGAGCATGTGGTCTCTTGGCCACTTTCTCCATTTATTCTTTTTTTATCTGTTCCAGATTCACAGTTTTTCTATTAAGAATATTGAAGGATATACCCTTAACTCTTCTGTTTAGTATAATCTCTGTATTTATTGCCTGTCAGTTAATCCATTTTTGAACCTGTTGAATATAAATGCAGAACTTCTTGTGGCAGGGCAAGAGGCTTCAGAGGCTCACTACCCACTGTGCAAAGAAGCATTTTCTTCTGTGTTTATAACCTAACTATAAAGTTATGAAGAGAGTATTTGATAATGGGAGCACATGATGGTGCAGTAATAGTACCACTGAAAAGTAGAACATAATATTCAGTGTCCTTAAATTTGATTAGTTCAGAAAGATACTGCTTGCACATATGAAGCATGTTGACCAATATGACAATAATGTGTTGCTGTTTGCTGAGATCCTACATCACAGAAACATTTAATCTGTTCAGGCATATCAGCAATAGGTAGCAATTCTTTCCATTGCTGTCTGAAAAGCTGTCTTCTGTTGCATGGAACATAACTAATAAGTTAATTTTCATGTCAGCTCCTAGAGATTTCATGCTTAACATAACAACATTTGAAAAGTTTGCTTGTCTGGAAATGTCTGTGTGCTTATTAGTTGCAGCTGATGCAAATTGGCAAAGATGTTTCCTTTAACATACACTGCTTTATATAGAGACATGAAATGAGATTAATCATATTCTTCATCTTAGTGCCAAGCACCACACTGGCTACTAACATAGATTAAATCACATTTCTTAAATAATAGCAATAATAATTTAGGTGTTTGTAGGTCAGGAAGACACATTTAGTTTTGTTTTAATTCTCTGAAGCAGGTTTGTGGAGAGAAATGCTTTGTGTGCTATTAACCAGAGTTCAGAACACAATGACTCTACAAACACCATGGCCAGGCAAAAATGTCCTATTCCATTGCCTAATTAAGAGTCTCACGGAAGTTATAAGCCCTGTGGCTTTACATTTTTATCTGCAATCTGCTAACAGTGTCTGACATGGTATGTTCTGCAGGTCTACTGGAGTAGGCTTTTATAGTCGTCTTCAATCTAGTAAAGTAAGGTTTTGTACATTAATTTCTGTGGTTTTATTTCACATCGTGATGAACTAGAAGAAGACACATGCTGTGTTCCATGTCTCAGAGGAAGCAGTGATTAATTTTAAATTCTTTGAGGGGAAACGTGTATTGATTTGATTTTTCTCATGGTGATTAGTTTTCAAAAAAAATTGCTGCAACCACATCACTCAGTATCATTGAAATCAAAACCCTGGATTGTGTAAAAAAAAAAGAAAAAAGAAAATACCTTGAGCTACACAGAATAAGTGAATAATTTGATTAGCTGTAGAATAATTAAAATAGCAACAGATAAAAGCTATGAGGTTGAGCTTGTGATTTGCAGCTGCATCCTCACTACACTCTACACACCTTCAAAGTGTGTACACTATGTACACAACCCTCAAAGTCCATTCCATACAATGAAGGTTGAATCTAAAGCACCATTTGAGCTAGAGATTTTCAGATATGGATAAATATCTTACTAGAAACACCAAACTGATAGCTAATGTTGATGTTGTAGTATTCATCCTTCCCTTAGAGAAACAGTGTGTGGTTGGGTTTTTGTTTGTTTTCTTTTTTTGATAGTTTTGGAGAGTTCTTATATTTAAAAAGTTTTTTGTACAGCTTTGTGCAGTTAGTGTTTTATTCACAGGTCTTGCATTGCTTAGAATTCATTCCAACTAAAAAAGTCTATGTATCACAGGAACTGTAAAGAGCTGAGGATTTTCTTGTGCTTAAAAATGATGAGTTAGAAGATGAGATCAGTGAGGAAAAAGAAAAGAAGCTCTTATGATCCTCAAGCAAGATGTAATGGCATTAACAATGACCTTGACTAAGTAAAAAACAAAAACAAACATGTAAAAAAAGAGGCCAGTTCATTCAAAAATTGTATCTGTGGGAATATACCTAATGTGTCTATGTTACGTGCAGCTGTATTGAAACACTGCAGATCAGTGTTCCTGGAAAAACTGAAGCCAAACCATAAGACAAATACTCCGAGAATGAGCTGGTGAAGGACGCAGTCCTTCACAGCAGGAATATCGCAATACATCCAAATAGTATGTTTACTCTGACTGAAATAAATTGATTCTAAAAAGAAAAGCACATTTAATTTGCTTCTGGTAACTTAAGATTTTATCTCTTCTTCACACTAGCAGCTTCCATTTACATGTATCATCTGCATACATATGCAAAAAAATGTCTTCTAGAAAATAAATCTCTTTAACAGTCAAACTCTACTTTCTCCTGAAAATAAACATGCAATTGCTACATTAGATGTAATGAAGAATTGAAAATTAAAATTTCTTAAATATTCTAATTATGCATGCAATTAACAGCAACAATACCTAGGAAACAAAACAAAATTTTTGTTTGCCAGACATTAATCTAACAGACTGTGACTAACTAGGACTGAAATGTATTTGTACTTCAGCAGAAAAAATATGAACAACAAGCAGTTGTTCAAAGTATTCCGCTTATGAATGACTTAGAGGCAGAAAAAGTGCTAAATCAATGAGCAAAAATATTAATATTATTTCATGTAGTATGTTGTATTACTGGATAAAATGAGCTAACTTGTGTCAAATGCTTAGCCACTATAATTCAGTATTACCAGGAGGTCAACAGAACTATGTCAGAGTATTTTAACACTCTGTTGGTTTGACTTTGCAGGATTTAGAGGATCTGAAAAGAATCTGCAGTTACAACTTCAGATATATTTTAGATAGAGCAAGGAGTCACTTAGTATTTCTATGCAAGCAGCTTTCTGAGGTTTGGTATGTGTATTTCAACATTCAATTACTTAGTAATTGCACCTACCAACTGACAAAACCTCTTTTTAATTATTGTCTTTTTTAACAGAAAAACAAAAATCTGACAAATTATTTTCTTACTGTAATATTAATGTCTTCTTTGGTAACTGTTCATAAAATGCTTTTTTCCATTAAGTCTCTCTAACCATCTATTAAGTGCCTTTGCAGGAAAGTGTCATTATGTATTTAAAATGTGATCTCTCTTCAGTGTTTTTTAAGACTTGCCTAACTCGTTTCACATAACTTTAGTCTCTTAAAGTTAAGCACTAAGTTGAAGATAATGGTCTAGGCTCACTCACCCCTTGCTCGGCTGAAACAGAAAAGATGGATCAAATCTATTTCAAACACTTACTTCACAGATCAAAAAACAGAAATCAAGATTTAGAGATGCCCAGTTCTTTTCATAGATAATTCGAAAGAGCCTAAACAACTAGTTTAGAAGGGAGATCTGACTGATTGAAGTTAGATCAGATAAATCTTATCTATTATTTTTGCATAGTTTGGTTAGCTATTTCTTAACACAAATATTGTGGAATAGTATCCTTTTTGTGGTGCAAAGAGAGGTTAATAAAAATAATGAGATAGAAAATCACTCTAGATGCATGTTTGATTTATGTTTAAAACACCTTATGGAGTCTGATACAATGTTTTATTTTTCTGCACAGCTTTAGTCATGAAAGATTTCTTTTACTGCACATATTCAAACATTAGTTATTCTAAATCTCTTCCACCCTAATAAAAGGCTATGCCCTTTAAATTAATTCTTTATTTTAACATGGCTTCAAGCTCTGATTCTGAAAGCTGCTTTACAAGGATATAAAGTTAGACCTACATCAAATGGTTTACAGAAACAGGTTCTAAATTCTGATATCTGAATTTACAGTTATGAGTAAGTCAGACATCTTAGAGAAGAAAATGGAAACAGGTTAGAGGCTGTAAGCTGCACTTAGCAGGATTTAAATAACAATTGTTTACATGCGATTAATGTTCTCTACTGTGGTTGTAGGTCATTTTTAGCATATCACTTAAGCAATATATTGTATAGTCCCATATATTTAATTCCTTCCAAAGGATATGTATTCCATCCAATGTAGAATTTGTATTAGTACCGCTAGTATTTTTTAGGCAATTTCAATGAATACAACTTATACCTGGTGATATTGTCATTTCTTAGGAACTGTTGCTCTTACGAGAACAAAACAAAACACGAAGATAGAAAGAGTGTATTTAGGCAGCAAAATGAGATTTGCCGTTTGAAAGGCACATATTCTTCTTCTCTGCAGAGGGGAATGAACATTCTCATTGTCAGCCCGGTTTGCAGGAATGCTTATTACACTCATGTTGTAATCCCATTGATTTCCACTGTAGATCTACCAGGAAAATGCAGGCTTTCAATATAGAAATCTATCAATATCGATATAGATATCTATCCATAAAGATAGAGTTCTATCTTGTCTTTCCAGTTTTACTTGCAAGGGAAATATTTTTTTGAAATATTTTTTCAAACTTTTTGAAACAGACAGATTTTCAGATGTCATGAACTGTCTTTAAATTGGCAGTAGCTAATTAACACACATAAACATATGCAGGTGCACAAGGACAAACACATGATATAAACCCATGGTTTCTTTGACCAGTTCAGAGAATCAGTCCTTACCTTCAAATTTGTCAGTAATTTGAGTTGATCCAAATTTAGATATTTCACCGATAAGATCTAACAAAAGTATAAAAGAAATCAATGAAAATTCTTGCAAAACCTTTTCCCCTCCACTACTGTAGTAAAGGCAGCTAAAAGCAAAATAAAACTAAGTAACTCGGAAGGTGAAGCGGTCTGTGGCCATCCAAAAGCTGGCTGAACTTCACGCACTATGATGCCTGATTACAACATTCTTTACAGACCTTTAAATCTGCTAAGTTTTCTTGTATTCTCTATATAAATATTTCTAACAATAGGAAGAGGTGTATGGTAGCATTCAGTAAAAAATAACTAGGTCATTTTAAGTAATGACAGGATAACTAATGGGTCCACAACCATGTAAATCTCCTCCACCCACAGGGTCCCAAATCTGTATTCACAAAAATACTGTGCTTACAAAATAAGACTTGGTAGCACATATTTGTTCATGTCTTATGTATGATTATGATCACATGCCAGTTACTTTGCAGTACAACTTGAAAGTCCCTATAAATTTAACTAAGTATGTAAGTCCTGTAAGTATTTCAGTGTTACTCCATAACTTTTTTATTCAGATTAATTTTCGCGCTATTTTAATGGCTCTGAGTTTGAGTGGTCATCAGGGTAGGTTGAATCCCTCCTCCTCCAGCAACTTAGTAAAATATAATTTAATCTGTTATTTAAAAAAGTCATAATTGCTGGTTGAAAGTTAGTGTTTCTCAGTGAACTATTAAATGCTCTAACTTTAGCAATGGTGTGAGCTGGAGGAAGCATCTTGTTCTAGGCAGTTGCTAGACGGAGGGAAAGGGAGACGTCTCCCTTTCTCAAGTTGGTACGGAACCACAGTAGTTTTCCTGCTCTCACTGCAGATTGGCGATATGGAGGTTCATTGTCAAGGTGCAGCTAAACAGTTTCAGGATTCTAAACCTGCTCCTGGTGTTCAGTTATGCCCTGGTCTCCCAGTATCCAGCACAACTTGGACAGCCACGTTCCTTCAAGCTTTGTAAACCACACTGTGTATTTGGTGTAGTAAGCAGTGGCTATTTGGCATCTCTAGCTAGAAAACAGAGTACTCAAAGGAGTACTTTAGCATATTAAGATATGCTAAAGGCTACAGCAGAAAAGGGTCCACCATTTTCCCTCTTTGTAGTGTGAGGACCAGAAGTTGTAAAACAGGACAAGAAATTGTAAAGCAGAACAAGGATGATTCAAGTTAAGCTTCATTTAGACAGTAGGTGGAGTTGTCAAATGTTCCCTAACCGAGCTTCTGAAAAAGTCATTTAACAAGCATTTGTCAGGAATAGCATGGATGTAGTTGGCATGTCTTGTGTTAAAGAAACTTCTGCAGATATTTGGAAGCCCTATTTTTCTGTGTCAAGAATCCATAAACAGTGCACATCCTATCAGAAATCCTCTTTCCAGGCTGGTTTGAATGTGCCTAAGAATATTATTAATAACACTAATGTTACTGATTTCAGCACCCAACATACCATTCACTTTGTGGGTTATAAATACTAGAACAAATGATTTTGCCTGATTACAGTTTTGAAGATAGGAGGTTTTATACAGGTGCTTTTTTTTTTTTATTTTAAAGTATTATAGAGTCATTATGCTTGGAAAAGACCTTCAAGATCATCAAGCCCATCCCTAAATCTATCACCACCCAAACCATGTCCCTAAGTGCCTCATCTACATGTTAAAAGCGCTTTTTTATCTTATAGAATCATTATGGTTGGAAAAAAGCATGAATAGCTATGCTTGGTCAAATGAAAGCTGGCTGCTTGTGGCAGTGGCCTGAAATGAATGCTTACTGAATGAGACAAGCTCTAAGGGACTATTCTCCTATTGTGTTTTTTCAGCTTCTAGTTGTCATCAGTTTGGGGAATTTGGATAGATTCCTCTTTAAGTATACTGTATGGTGCAGTTCCTCAGGTAATAGTCCCAGGTAATATTTTGTGTAAGGAATATCCTTCCTATGCAAAGAGCAGAATGCAAAAATCACTAAACTGAGAACTAAGCAAATGAGTCCATTTCAGGCAGAGCACCATATAAAAAAGTCCTAACCTCCCAATGGAGGAAATGCCTTTCTGTACATCACGGAGTTCTCACAGGAATAAAGTTTTGTCTCACAGTAATATCTCTATAAAATCCCTTTACTCCTTACACAAATTCACTTTGCATACCCTTTACAAGGAAGAAAATAATTTTATCACGGTGTTTCATGGTTTTGAAAATAATCTTCATATGTTGAATATGCATGGATCTTTAATTGCAGATTAGATGAGTATGGACCATTGGTTAAACTCCTATAAAAATAGATTCACTGTTATCAGAAGAGAAAACAAACACAGCCAGAATGTGTGGGTGGCTGGAGGAATAAGATGAAGAAATAGACTGGCACGGTGGGAAGCTTATGCCTGTATCAGCATTAATTAATGCAGTATCCGAGGTCATCTGTAATGCCATTGTCAGGGTTTGTGTTCAGCACAATTGCCATGCTATGCTAAGCACTGCCAGGGTAATCTCATTCCACGAAATGAGGTATGTGGAGAAAGAAGAAGTGCAGATTTCTAAAGCAGATTTGTTTTCTGCCTGCCTTCAATTTTGCGTCTGCTTGTTTTGATGACGCTACCTGGAGACAAACCAACAGAAGAAATGAAAGCCATGCATTCATGCTGCAGAATCAGACATGCTTCATCATCAATAACAAGAGGTCTTTTTCTTTTGTTTGCCAAGGCATAATCCTCTCGCTTGCAAGTAATGTTTAAACCATTTAGAGATTTTGCTTAATTTGTGAACCAAAATGAAGTATAGAAGTTCACAGTATATGTGCTATACACACTTAAAATGTTTACCCAGTGCTTTCTGATTATAATTATCTGCCATGGTGATAATTTGTTTCTCTCTATTCTGATTTAGATCTGAAGTTACCTGTGTAAAACAGAGTAAGCTTTTTTTTTAATTGTCATCTTCTATTTTCTTTTACATAAATATTTTTGTTCTACTGGAGGCATTTATTGTTGGAATAGCCAAGAGTCCCCATAAGCTTGGTCTAGCTTGGTTGCTATTTTTTTTGCTTACTTCGTAGCATCGGTTTGCCTATCATATTCCAGTATGTCAGCAATAACTGATGGTAGTGATTGTCTATTAATGACTGACATTCACCATTCTGATTTGTGTAGGGTCAGTGTAGTGGTAGTATTACTTTCTTGGAGACTTCAGCTTCCTGACATGTTGTGATTTTTGTTAAATGAACTGTGGATTTAATAGAAATAGATATATAACAGCAGTAAAATATAATACAACTTACACCAGTTTTGAAAAAATATGCACATCCTTTTTAAAAAAAAATATTTAACAGATTTTTGCTATTTAATGGATAAAGAATCTCAAAAAGCAGCATCTTATTTTCTCCATTGTTAGTAGTCAATGACATATCCTAGCCTGTAAGAACTAAAAGGAATAATTCCTACTTTAACCTGCAGAAAAACATTTTTTTTCTCTCAAATTGGTGATCTTATGCAGCAGCTAGTGTGATGACAGAGCTTGTTGACAGAGAAACATATTTGACAGAAGCAAAGGTAGGTAATTCAACTGCAAGTTTTCAGGCAAAGTAAAAGGCTTAGGAGAGTACAAACCCCATTCTAGCTTTTGTAAGGTTAAAGTGTTTCCCACAATGCAATCTATGGAAGAATCTACTTGAAAAAAGTTGAAGAAGACATAGGTAAAGAAATTCCATTTGCAATGCTGTATTTAAATTTCCCCCCAAATTTTCAACAATCTCCTTATAATTCATGAAAGAAAATAAAATGGAATATTTTCTTTTAGAATAAAGTCTTGTTAAAAATAAAAAAGAGATGGGTAAAATAGTCAGTTTGAATAATAGAAGGAGCTTGCTTACCTTTAAAGTTTTAGCAAAATCTTTGCTGAAGTCTCGACTGTTCAATATTCTTCTAGCTCTGTAAGGTAGAAAATGTTCTGATAATTTAGGAAATCTGCTTAGTATTATTAAAATGGACCAAAGAGTTTTAGAAAGATCTCAAAATGCTGTTTGACTCTGCTATAAAATGGTAGATTAAATTCAATGCTGTCAAACTCAGGGTAATACTAATCAAGATAACAACCTTAATTGTGCATGCACAGTTATCTCAGGTATATCTTGGGAAGAGAGAGCCTTGGGTAGACTTCTTCCTGGCTTGCTTTCAGGCTTATGCCCAAGAAATTGCTTAACTGGTCAGTACTGGTTCAGAAGACCAGGATTACATTATAAATTCTGTGGGTTAGACCAGCAAGTGCAGTACTTAATCCAAATTTCCCATCTCATGAGAATGATCTGCCTTTCAGAGCAATGAATAAAGATAGTCCTCCAAAGTCAGGTCTTAATAGTGCATACTTCACATATATTATGTTGTAAATCTAGTGTTGTTTAGAAATAGCTATTTAGACTCAGATTTCCTATACATCTCATTTGGTTTTGCATAGAATTAAAATCAAAGTAGAAAGTATTGCTAATGGGTTGTTTTTAATTCTTCTAAGTGGTAAATTTTGGATTTAACTCAAATTGACAAGTGGCAACTTGACAAGGCTAGAACTGCGATTAAAATAAGAAGCTTGTACAATGAAGTACCTATTCCCTAAAGGCAGAAATTTGCTTTGGATTTTAGGACTAATCCTTCTAAAGCTAAGGCAGGCAAATACTTCTGGCTATATATGGTCTGAACTGTCAGAGCATGGTAAGTGCTGTACTTGGCAAAATCAGACTGCCTTTTATTTTGAAAGGAAAATTCACATCTCATTTAAGGAGTTCACATGTATTTCAAATACGGTTTAACACATACTGATCATGAAAACAACTATGGCTCCAAATCAAAACTATTGACTATGCAGCTTAGAGTCTAATAAGCAAAAACCTACACATCCGCTTCTCTTCATCTGCCAAAGCTCCAGTATTTGTAGGAAGTTGAGAGTCTCATCATAAAACATATGCTTTCCTTTAAAAAAACACCTGCTAAACGCACTTATTTTGGAACCTCATCAGAACTTGTGCTCTTTTGCCATAGGTCATAGATCAATACTAGCTGGGTGGGCAAGTGTCCTTGGCCTTTCACCCAAAGGGGACAGAATATAGATGTATGCTCCACATCTTTATAAAATACCTTTGGAGTTGGATAGGTGTCCATACCTTCTATTCAAGCTCCTCTTAAAGTGCTATCTTCCTTTGGCTCGCATGTCTAATTCTAGATTTTTCTCATTCCTATTCATCAACTGTTAGACATGGCTAATTACATTGTAGGTTAGACTCAGTCCTGTCTATATGCATGCATTTCATACACGAGTTGAATATAGATATAGGTAAGCTTGTGCCTTTTTTTGCATTATAAAATGACAAGGATGTTCAGTAAGTAAAAATGGGAAATTTTAGAAAATATAGTTTTTTTGAAAATACAGAATTTTCCCCTCATCTTAAAGTGTGCATGGCCATTTTTAAAGGGAAAGAATGTATTCCAATTAGCTGAAAAGATTTTATGAACCAGGCTAAATTTGCACAGGTCTTTCAGTGTTTTAAGTAACACTTGATAACACTATGAAAAATAACACATTTCAAACATTGGTTTTTTTGTTTGGTTGGATTTTGGGGGGGAGGAGGGGGAGAGGATTTAAATCCATCCTGCTGTCTTAACTAGTGACAGAGACTTTTTTTACTGCCATTACTGTGCATCTGGAACAGCTGCCGGAGAATGAACTGCATTTCATTCCATCTTGTGCCATCTTGTGTCAGAATTATTCAGCAAAATTATTATTACAACGGTTTTGTTGGGTGATATTGGACACAAAAAACAGAACTAGTTCTTTAGATTTAGCTGAGCTTAAAGGACTGTTAAAAATTCAGATGAAATCACAGTATGGTGGAAGTTGTCATATTTTAAATGGGCCAAGATTTCATTTGATATTTTTCTAAATGTAAACCAGTTTTCTCATCTGAGAAAACCAATATGCACAAATACAAGGAGTTATAGTTGCAGTTTTCGGAACATAGACACATGTTTGTTCACAGTCTTATAATTAGATTAGATCTGTTTTATATTTGTCTCATTTACCAATAGCACCAGGTTCCTAGTATTTCCCATTATTGTCTTCCTGCCTCAGCTTCTGTCAAAATGAGTACATTGCACTGGTCACTTTTTTTCTTCTCTGTACATTTTAACTAATGAAGAACTGAGTTATTGCGACTTTATGACTGTGTAGTGCTATGGATTTCATAGCAAAACCATTTCAGAGTTTATTCTTGATAGTGCTAAAGGTGAAAGCACCGCCAGGCTTGTGAGCAAACCTTAAAAGGAAGCAAATGTCTGCTCCATTCTGTGGTGTTTGAAAATGCTGAATTGCTGTAGACCACAAAATAGAAAATCTTCTGAACAACTGAGCGAATCAGCTGCTACAGTAACTCTGGCAATAAGCATCTCTATATCCTGCACCTGAATCGATTACAGAAATAGAGCAAATCATATTACTTGAAAGTGGTTGAGGGAAATTTAATATAATAGGTAGCCTGCCAATCATTTTTATATCATGAATTTTAAAATGTTTCCCTATTTGGATTGCTCACAATAATTGTATTCTGTACCCTAACTGGGTGACTTTGGAAAACAATATATGCAAAAAATATCTTGACTTTACAAAAGATTACATCTAACTATTTCAGGTGAAAAGTTACTGATCAACAATTCACAAAATTGTAACAATTGTATATTATGTTTAAGTATATACTTTGTTCTTCACTGATTACATTTGTAAGACCTTTATATTTAATGTAAAAAAAAGTATCGTGTTCATAATTTCTTATTTCTAAAGATGAATGCAGTAACTTGTATTGGCTAAGAAGCTAATCATTATGGCACAAGCAACAGTATGGAAACTGTACAGTAGATGCACAACCTGAAATTTGCTTTTAGCAACTACTTCAGTATTTGAATATGAGAATTATTTTCTCAAGCTTTCAACTCTCCAGAGAGAGTAAACTAAAAGAAGTTACAAACTTAATCTATTTCATTGTTTTTGTAATGAGACTAGTTGTTTACAGGCAATATTTTGTACTATTCACTCATTTCTACAAGTTAAAAAATGCTGTTCAGGTGCTTTACATTTTTTCTAATAACATCTTTGGTACATAATCTTTTGGGTCTATTTTGTATGCTATTGAGAGGTAAGTCACTAGTGACTTAGAAGAATTGGTAATTTCAGTTCATTTATTTCTTTGTTTTCATTCACAGGATGCTCTGGCCCTCTTGGAATAGAAGGAGGAATTGTGTCAAACCAACAAATCACTGCGTCATCCACTCATAGAGCTCTTTTTGGACTCCAGAAATGGTATCCATACTATGCTCGACTTAATAAGAAGGGTCTTGTAAATGCTTGGACTGCTGCAGAAAATGACAGATGGCCATGGATTCAGGTAACAGATGGAGCTGAGGAGAAAAAAAATCTCCTTGATTCAGTTGTCACTTAAGAAACTGATGAAGACAAGTGGCAAACCAAAGCTAGATTTTTGTTCACTTATATGTGTGGCCTGACTAAAGTGGGGTATTTGGTTGCAAAACAGTAATAATTTCAACTTTATAAATACACAAATCTCTCAGAGATATGTATACATATGTTCCATTGTAACTCTAGGAATCTCTCTGTTGCACAAACTGCCTTAGAGTCTTTTCAAGGAAGCTTTTTTTCATAGGTGTTACCTTGCTCATTAGGTCCTTAGTAGCGTTTCACAGCAGTACATTTTGTTGGCTGTGCTTTGACACACTCCTGCAGCCTTCTTTGGGGCAAACTCAAGTCAGCTTTCATATGTTTTTTTTCTTTTTTTTTCTGTTTCCATATCATGGCCTATGGAAAGAGTTTGTCTTCTCTGCTCACTAGCTCAGGGCACAGATGCACTTTAAGCAGTGTGTGCATCACTCTGGAAGTAACAGTAACTGTTTTATTTAAGGCTGAAATAGTTGTTATTTCAACCATAATCTGTGAAGTAAAAATACCTTTTATTTATTTATTTATTATTCCTGCTCAAAGGCTTTTATCTCCAGATTCAAATGGTAGCATCCCCTTTGTGTACTGCATTTCTTCAGGCCTAGCAAATGTCTTCAGAAAAAGTCATGAAGCAATGGACTATGAAGTTCTGTGGGTGTACTTTAATGAAGATAATCATCAGCTAGTAATTTTTACAGCTCTTTTCTCTTAGGCTGTTTTCTTTCGATGATGTGTGGATTGGACTAAGGTGTTAGTTAACACAGGTGAAGATATATATTCATGGGAAAGGTTGCCTACTAATCAATATGGTCAATATCTGAACAGGATGCTTCTCCCAAGTGAACTCAGCACAACAATAGCAAAAGCCAGTACAGAGGGGGCCACTGCTCCTTCAGGTTGAGCAGGAGGCTGTGGCAATGACCTGATCCCCTTCCCTTATGAGCCCACCTCTGGTCACAGTAACAGAGAGCCCTTCTTGAAGGGAAGCTGCCATACACAACAGCAATTCTGCACATCCTACTGCTAGTGCAGCTTCACCTGCACTATTGGGCCCAGTAACTATCCTGTTTCCTTCACTCACTTAGACAAAACTGGTGTCTAATCTACTGGCACTGAGTAAGTTGAACTACAAGGTCTTTATGCTCACTAGTTGCATCTTCTTGCTGTTTTCCTTGTATAAATAGCATAATTTCTATTCACATTTCAGTCTTCTTACTGACTATCAGATGTGATTTTTCTGAACAGTTCCCACATGCAGTGGAAAAATGTGTATAGGATTGCCTGTTAATTTTTCTTCTTTAGGAAGCAGGCACAAAGCCCTAGAGACAAGAGAAGGAGCCGGGAGAGAGGAAGATTTGCCCAGGGTAGAGGAAGATTGGGTCAGAGATTTCCT
>JAWLRI010000459.1:32842-44230 GCA_034781795.1 Crypturellus tataupa | reverse complement strand
CAGAACTGGACACAGTGCTCCAGATGTGGCCTCACCAGGGCTGAGTAGAGGGGCAGGATCACCTCTCTCGACCTGCTCCTCTTAATGCACCCCCAGGACCCCATTGGCCTTCTTGGCCACGAGGACACACTGCTGCCTCATGGTCAACTTGTCCACCATGACGCCCTGGTCCTTCTCTGCAGAGCTACTCTCCAACCTAGACTGGTGTCTGGGGTTATTTCTTCCCAGATGCAGGACCGTGCACATCTTGCCTATATACTGTGAAGTATTTACCTTATAGTGAGGTAAAGTGAGAACTGGCTGGATGACAGAGCCCAGGGGGTGGTGATAAATGGGGCCGAGTGTAGCTGGAGGATCGGTACTGGGTGGAGAGAGCCCAGTGTAGACCCGCAAGAATGGTTAATGGACTGGAGCATCTATGTTATGAGGAAAGACTAAGCAAGCTGGGGCTGTTCAGCTGAGAGAAGACTGAGAGGGGATCTGATCAATATATATAAATACCTGAGAGGAGAATGTGAGGAAGATGGGGCCAGACTCTTCTTGGTGTTGGCCATTGACAGGACAAGGGGTATTGGGTACAAGTTGAAGCACAGAAAGTTCTACCTTCATGTAAAGAAGAATTTGTTTCCTGTGAGGGTGACAGAGCCTTGGCACAGGCTGCCCAGAGAGGTTGTGGAGTCTCCTTCTCTGGAGATCTTCCAAACCCGCCTGGATGCCACCCGGTACCACGTGCTCCGGGTGTCCCTGCTGGAGCAGAGGGTTTGGACTAGATGATCTCGAGGTTCCTTCCAACCTTAGCCATTCTGTGTAAAGAATATATATAGCACATTGGGGTGTTCTTATTTAAACTTTGAAAAAAAAAAAAAAAAAGCTAACCAGAAGTTAGCTTGGACTCTTTCCAGGAGTTATTCTAAACTAACTTCTAAAATAATGAAAGATCTAACCTTTAGTAAACTAAACCTATGAAAGCGTTGTTGCATTTCTGTTTTTTTTAGATATATATCAGTGCTATGTTTGTAATTGTGTCTGTATACATATACACACAAAGACAGCAGCTTAGTATATGCTTCTTAGTCAAAATCTTTTTTTTATTTATATGTTTATATATACACATATATAAATGAAAAATAAATGGAGTTAATGCAAAAATAGAGAAAGTCTTTTATGTGCTGCAGTTCTGCTGGAGTCAGAAAAAAAGAAATAAATGTCATAACTAGATTTCTAGAGTTCTCTCCCTCAGATGTTTAATGATGACATTATATTATTATTTCAGATAAACCTGCAGAGGAAGATGAGAGTCACTGGTGTTATAACTCAAGGTGCCAAGAGGATTGGAAGTCCAGAATACATAAAATCTTTCAAAATTGCATATAGTAATGATGGGAAGTCATGGACAATGTACAAAGTAAAAGGCACAAATGAAGATATGGTAAGATTATGTTATCTGGATGGACATAAGTCTCATGGTTTAAAAGTCTTCAGAAGCAGTCTCTAGTATCTCTAGTAGATAAGTGTAACTGCCTGATGGAGGAACAGAGGAAGCAGTCTGTTTCCTTGCTATTATTTTTTCTAAAAAAACCTACGGCAAAAAAATGTGCTTTCTCTGTGCTAGGAATTTCTTATCCTTTAATTGATGGTTGTAAAAATATTGTGTCCCAAAGCTAGCATAATCCTGTTTATTGCTCTTAACTGGTTTTCATTTTAATTAGTTTACCAGTAATTACTCATTACTCTATTTTCAATTTAGTTTTATTACATTGGTAGATTAATGTTAACCCTTAAAAGCATGGAACCCATTCATCAGTGCTAATCTCTGCATTGCATAAACAGTATCATATTTACCATGTATGTTTACAATTTATAGTTACTATTTATTTTTATACATAGTTCTGAATGCAAAGCAGCAAGAATCACTTTACTGTGAAAGTTAAAATAGACAAGATGCTTATCAGCATTCGATATAGTTCCTCTTATGCAGGCAGGAAGTTGAAATGTTTTGTGGAAAGGTATATAATGAAGGAAGAAACCAAAATATAAGCATCTAGTTAGAGTGAGGAGAGAATAGAAGAATGTTTTTAGATATAATTCAGCTCACACTGAGATCAATGGAAAGGTGCCAGTAGAATTCAGTGGTAGCTGGAGCAGTTTACTGAAGTAGAGGGAAAAAACAAATGTCAATCAATGTAAATAATTGCAGGTTAGATTGAACAGGAACTATTTAAAACATTAATTTGAGGAGGAAGAAAAAGATGTAGTTTAGTATATTAGAAGCTCCAACTTCTAGGAGTGACAAGTCAAAGCCTATTTCACCAGGGGCAACAACATGTGTGTGTATAAGCCAAAGGCAGTTATGCCTTCTTTAAAATCTTGGGTGATGGGAACAAGTGGAATAAAGCAGCCTATATTTGTGAAAAAAATCACAGAGAGACGAAGAGGAAAGAAAGGTTAGAAGAGCAAAGGGAATATGTTTGAGGCATCAAAATGAAATGAACGTCTCCTAATTTTCTTAATATGTTTTTATGAATATGTCATTTTAACATAGGTGTTCCGTGGAAATATAGACAACAACACTCCTTATGCCAACTCCTTCACACCACCGATAAAGTCTCAGTACATACGACTGTATCCTCAGGTTTGCAGAAGGCACTGTACTTTGAGAATGGAACTTCTTGGCTGTGAATTATCAGGTGGGTATTGCAGTGATTACCATATCTCAGAAATCAGCAAAAAAGCAACACATTTTTGTGCTGGTGGTTTAGAACAGATCCAATTTATTCATGCCGAAATGCAGTTGTCATCCCTGAGTTTATCCCCATACTTACTATTTCTTTTTATATAAATTAAATAAGCAACAATAATTCCTTATGGTATGGTGGTGGTGGTAATAGTAGTATTAGTAGGGTAGCACAGTAGCAATCTTAGCAAATCTTTTGTGTACATTGGTCTCCAACGATGTATGACCTACAAAAAGTCACTTATGATCAGCTTGAAGTCTACTGCGCAGTTCTGGACAGAAGCAGGGACCGCAGTCATAGAATCCTTAAGGCTGGAAGGGACCGTTAGAGATGATCTAGTCCAAGCCCCCTGCACACGCAGAGTCACTTAGAGCGTGTAAATCTGAATCGTTTCTCATGACTGCTGGGTGATCACACTGATGATGAATGATGTTCTGCACAGCATCTTTGGAGGAATAAGAGCGTTTCCTCTGGACTGGAATAAGATACATTTTACTGAGCTGCTTTAGAAAAGATTTGATTTTACATTTGCCTGGTGTCTTTCCAGTGGAAGCAGTGATTTTATCTTGTAGATAAAAGTAGACCAATATAAACCCTCTTCAGGTCTACAGTAGGAAATATTATGGTTCATAAAGGTAAAGCCTGACCTGTTAACCACCTTCTGCAAGAACTATGTCCTTTACAAATTCAGTAATGCATGTTAATTTTTTAAAATCTTTTGCAAGGGATCAACCTTTATCAGTGGGAGTGCTCTACAGATTCATTTAGGAAAGATTTTTCTGTGGCTATGTGCTTACTGTACAAACAATAGTCTTCCAGTTTATGAATTATATATCAAAACAGTAGGAGTTAAATAACTCCTAGTCCCCTATTGGTATCAAAACCAGATTCAGAAATGAAAAGTTAATGCATTAATTTCAGTGTAGCCCTTTTACAATATAGACAGATTTGCAAGTAAATAGAAAATTCTATCTAGCTGCTTTAGTCTATTAGATTTTTTTTTATGTCTTCCATTTCTGGAACCAGTTTGAAGTCCTTACCAGAATGACCAAGAATTGTTTTGCTCAAATAACTATGAACACTACAGAGGTAAATTTATTTTCAGTGCTCTCCTAACAATTTCAAGGTCATGATTTCTTAGAACTGCAGGCAGCCAAGGCTCAGCAAAACAATTTCAATGTCTACTGGAAAATGAGTATAATTATACATAAAGACAGTCTAATGCAGTCTTATTCCAAATTATCTGTTTTAGTCTGAAAAGGATGTTGACAGATCTGGTTTCTCTGACAAATAATGGAGCTAGAGAAGAGAAACACTACTGAAGGGAATCCTAAAAATGAAACCTTTTAGGATTCAGCAGTTCAACAGTATATTCAGCATTTAGTCAGCTATAGATTCATTAATAGTTTAACTGAGCAGGACCCATAATCAGACTTTTTGAAAAGCGTTTTCAATGTTTATGTAAACAACCATCAGTACAATACACATTTACTAAGTCACATGGCCTTGTATTCCTGCCTTACTTGTGTTTTGCATATCTCTGTTTTGTAAATTCCCTTCCTTTTTAGTAATCTTTTACAAATTTGGCAGATTCTTGGTGTTGTGAGTTTTTTCAGTTATTGCAGAGAGCTTTTTATTGCTCAGGATATGTTCACATGTACCTTTTCAACACTTTTACTCTCTCTGACCTCTGGTTTTCTTGAAACTGTTCTTCCATCCAAGCTTACAGGTAGCTATAAAATCTATTCACACAATCTCATATGCAATGAGTCTTCATAATTTCTGCATTTATAGTGACCATGAAATTAAAGAGTTTCAATTATTGGTGAAGTTAGGAGGGACATCAGCAAAACGTTGGGCTTCTGGAGGGCAGACTTTGGACTGTGTAGGATGCTGATTGGGAGACAAAGTTCCATTTCCATGTGAGGAAGAACTTTCCTATGAGGGTGACAGTGCCCTGGAACAGGCTGCCCAGAGAGGCTGTGGAGATCTTTAAAATCTGCCAGGATGCCACCATGTGCCACATGCTCTAGGTGTCTCTGCTTGAGCAGGGCGGGTCAGACTAGATCGTTTCCAACCTCAACCATCCTGTGAGTCTGTGAGTTCCTTGGGAGGCAGTCCTGAAGAGCAATGGGGTCCAAGAAGGCTGGGCATTTCTCAGGTTGGAAATCTTAAAGGCAGAGGGGCAGGCTATCTCCATGTGCCAAAACACAAGCCATTGGAGAAAAAGATTGGTGTGGCAGAATAGGGAATTATCACTGAGACTCAGGGAAAAAAGAGTTTACCAGCTTTGGAAGAAAGGGCGGGCAACTCAAGAAGAGTACAAGAACACTCCTAGGATTTGTAGAGAGGAAATTAGAAAGGCGAAAGGCGAAAAGCAAAAGTTCATCTGGAATCCAGTCTGTTCAACATTGTAAAATACAACAAAAAATGTTTCTACAAACATATTAGGAGAATCTCCATCTTTATTGGTGGTGATGAACATTGTAACCAAGGATGAGGATAAGGCTGAGGTACTTACTTAATACTTTCTTTGCCTCAGTCTTTAATACTCAGCTCAGTTACTGGTTGCCTCAGTCTAGGTTTTGGCCCCCTGAGCTGCAAGACTCCTGTGTTGAGCAGAATGAACTTCCCAGTAATTCAGGAGGAAACAGTCAGTGACCTGCTACTCCACTTGGACACTCACAAGTCTATAGAGCCAAATAGAGTCCATCTGATGGTTCTGAGGGAGCCTGTGGAACTACTCGCCAAGCAACTCTATATCATCTATCAGCAGTACTAGTCAACTGAGGCGGTCCCAGATGACTAGAGACTTGCTAATGAAACATCCATGTACAAGAAGGGTTGGATGGAGGATCTGGGGAACTACAAGCCTGTCAGCCTCAACTTGGTATCGGACAAAGTTATGGAGCAGATCATCTTGAGGGCAACCACACAGTCTGTGTGCTACAATCAGGGGATCAGGCCCAGGCAACATGGGTTCTTCTGTGACCAGGTGACCTGCCTAGTAGATGAGGGAAAGGCTGTGTATGTGATTTGCTTAAACTTTAGTAAGTCCTTTTACACCTTCTGCCACTACATTTTCCTGGAGAAGCTGGCAGCACATGGTTTACACAGGTGAACTCTTTACTGTGGGAAGAACTGGATGGATGGCGGGGCCCAGAAGGTGGTGGTGAATGGAATTAAATCCAGCTAGTGACTGATCATGAGCAGTGTTCCCCGGGCCTTAATGTTGGGGCTGATGGTCTTTAATCAATTATCTGGATGAGGGGATGAGTTCACTCTCAGCAAATTTGCAGACGACACCAAGCTGGGAGGAAGAGTAGATCTACTTGAGGGGTAGGAAAGTTCTACAGACAGATGTGGACAGGCTGGATTGATGGCCTGAGACCAACTGTATGAGGTTCAACAAGGCCAAGTCCTGCGCTGCTCACAACAACCCCACAAAATGCTACAGGCTTGGAGTAGAGTGGCTGGAGAGTGGCTGGAGAGCTGCATGGCAGAGAAGGATCTGGGTGTGATAGTGAACCGTCAGCTGAACCGTCTCTTCTCCAAACTAACTGCTGAAAACAGGACAAGAGAAAATGGCCTCAAGTTGCCCCAGGGGAGGTTCAGGTTACAAATTCCTAGGAATTAGGAAAAATTTCTACACAGGAAGAGTGGTGAAACATTGGAACGGGTTGCCCTGGGAAGTTGTGGAATCACTGTCCCTGGTGGTGTTCAAGGGAACATGTAAATGAGGCACTTCGAGACATGGTTTAGCAGGCAGGGTGGTGGTGGGTTTGCAGTTGGACTTGATGATCTTGAAGGTCTTTTCCAAACATAGTGATCCTGTGATTTAAAACTAGATTCCACTGCTCTTGTTCCTTTTCAGCAGTAGCTAATTCAGCAAATAATTCTATATACGTAAAAGGAGGCATTTATTGGCTTACATTTAGCATATGGGATAGAAATTCTCTTAATGTATGTCTGTTAAAATGTTGTTAGATTTACAGCACTTTTTCAAAGTTTTAGGCATCCTCAATGAAAAGAAAGATTATGGACTTCAAGTGTATATTCCTATCCAGTTGCCTTTACATTTCTACATAATTTTGTAAATCTCTTTATTTTCACAAAAAAAAAATCAAAACAAGATCACTGTTGGCCCAGCATAATTTTCCTACTTCCTAAGTACTGGCATGAGACAAGACAAATGTAGACCTTTGCACGCAGATTTGGTTGATAGAACTTCTGAGTGCCACCAGTACTTGACATCTACATCATCACTAATTTTCCCTCCACTGAATCAGAAATTTAATATTTTCTTGAGAGTTAGAGCTTTTTTGAAAGAAAATGACGACACTGCATGGGACTCTGATTAAAAAGAAAAATGTTGTGCCCCTTGGAAGAAACAAGGGAGAATAGCCTAATTCTTTCAGTTCTCAGACCATCATCTATGATTTTGCAAAAAATAAATAGCTCACTAATTCAGTACTGTTTCATTGGGCTAGACAGAACAAGAAATGACTATGGTCTTAGGTAGATTTGAACATACATAATTATCATTTTATCACTGTTCAAAACATCTCAAATGTGCTGACCTAGAAGGCTCTGAACTTAGCCATAAATATCTCTGCATTAGTTTCCACTAGTTTTTACAAGTTGTAAGAAAGGGAAGGGAGATCTAAACCTCCCAGGAGGATATTATGAAACAAATTTAAAGAATGTACAGTATAGTGAAGAGAATATAATGTTCTAGGCAGTCATGAGCTTTCTAAGAAATATACCTCTAAGGCAGTGATTGTTTACTAACACAAATTTTTTGAAGAGTTGGGTCATTCTGTTCTATGTACTCTGGGTGAGAGCTCGCCTATTAAAAGGAGAAGTCATTATCTTCTGTTATGGCAGGCACTAGGGGCCGGGAAGTGACTATTTGCGATCTTTTGGTATTGTCTTTGATATAGCTCTTAGATGTTATTTGGTCACCTGAGTGCACAAGAGCAGCCTTTTCTGTTTCTCACTGGTCTTTCTCACCTTCCCTGATTCTTTTAACAACTTCTTCTTTCTTTTGTTTTACTTTAGGGCAGTGGACAGAGGATTAGTGTAAAATTGCATGTCTAGGAGCGCTAAACTTGCACACATGCAACAGCACACCCATTTGTTGTTTGGAAGAGATAGGGTGGGTTCATTCTCTTCGAGAGATTGGACCACTGCTGGAAAATAGTTTTGACCATGTTTTTGTGGCAGAAATCTCCTCCAGATTCTTCAGATAAAACATTCATTCTTGCTGACAGCCCTTGTGATCTATGAGTGATACTTGGGAAATATCACTTTAAAATCCCTTTCTAACTGTAGATAACTCCCCCAATTCTCTCTCCTACTGTTATTTTACTATTATTTTAAACTTGGTGGCTCTTTTTACAGGCAGGACTATTAAAATATCCTTTTGTACCTTAAGAATCAGTTCTGAAATGTTTTGCAAAAAATTATCTGTTCTCTGTTTATGCTTAAATTGAATATAAAACGTTGTAGTATTTCAAAGTTTAAGTAAAAATGTTAGTATACTAAAGAGCATATTTTTGTCACCTTTCTCCAAAGTATGTTTTTATTCCTGCTATTGTTCCTTCACTTGAAGGGCATGATCTTATCTCCTCTAATTTGAGTCCATAATAATTTCCCGTAATACTGTGGGTTAAACTGACTGGAGAAACTCAAAGTAGAATCTGGCCACAAGGTCCTTGGTAATAACATTTCCACATTTACACAGAGAACAAGTAAGAATCACATCTGTACATGTGGGTAGCATACTACAGAGGAAACATTTTTTTTAAGAAAAAGAGAAGCAGCTTCTGTAGTAGCTCCAGTAGAGAAAAACAAAATAAAGACTTTGGGTATTTTAAGTGATCACAGTGTGGTTTGGTTCTATCAAGAGATACAAGCTGAGCAAGGTCATGTCACAGCAGTAAAGACTTCATGACTTACGAGTATGCTTTAAGAAACACAGCTGGTGACTTAGCAAATGACTATCTGTAAGGAATCAGCTCAGCAGCTCGAGTTGAGTGTGTCAGGCAGAAAACCTCTGTTTACCCAAAGATATATAAAGTCAAGTTTCTGTGCATTTGCAAGCATGAGAGGATGGCACATCTCTTGCAAAACAAGGTGTGTTAAATCTTGAGTGCATTCAGACTCAATGAATTAGAGTATTTTAAAATATTATTTGCAGGTGGGATGATTTAAGTGAACTAATTAGGGCCACCAAATTTGTAAAGTGTAAACTTTGACACAACTGTGCTTATGCAGATTTTTGTCAGCTGAGAGAGGTAGGAAATAAGAAAACACTTATTTTTATGTTCCCTCATATCTTCCACCTTTTCCTCAGACACACATCCGCCATTATTTCATCCAATCCTACATTCACCCTTTCTGACCTCTTAGCAACCCACCCACCCTCAGCTGCATGATTTGCCTTCTTATTCTTTTTATACTGAACAACTCATCTGTATTTCCTGGCTTCCAATACGGCTGTTAACTGTGCTACGGTTAAACAGTGTTTCTCTTACTGTCAGCTGGCTTCTCTTCTTTTATGGGTCCAAATGTGTCTTCTGTGTTCCTTCTGCCTCCTGATTTCCAGTATACAGTAAGGGAACATAGAATCAGTTATCAACTAGATATTGTTTCTGTTTTCTAAGGGCACTTAGCAGAGAAAGGAATAGTCTATCTGTTTTAGTTACAGTCAAAATAACCCCATGTGGGACTTCCACCTGTTTTAAACAAGTAAAATTTTAACACTTTAATTCTCCTAAGCAATTTCGCTATTTTTCCATGCTTCATAGTCGTTGTTTTGTAGTCTTCCTCTCTGCCAGTAGATTTGGGGTCTTTTTGATTTTTTGTTGGGTGTGAGGTAACCCAAATGTGTAAAAGAGTTCAGTGCTTATTAACTTTTTACTTACTTAGTGGCATTAAGAAAAATTAATGTTTCCTCAGGGCATAAACACACGTGGATAATGTAAAATGACATAAAGGTCATAAAGATATGATTAAAATTGAGCTGTATAAGTGAAACAATGACAAGCCAGGAAAGAAAACAGAGATAAGAAGAGATGAGGGTCACTTTTTCTGCTTGTTTCTCTTTGAAATTTTATGCTATGATAAAATGCTTCAAATTCTCTATGATGTTTTCAATTCTTTCACAATGATGATCATATAAAGTGCTATAAATTGCTAATTATTGATTTGTTTGTTTGCCATGTCTCCCAACAATATTCTTGATTAAAGTCCATTCTTTGAGAATTGCTACATTTCTTTCCCATAAAAGTAAATTGTGTCACAGATCTTATTTTGTGCCTCTAGGTTGTTCGGAACCTCTGGGGATGAAATCAGGACATATACAGGACTATCAAATTACTGCCTCCAGTGTTTTCCGAACTCTCAACATGGACATGTTCACTTGGGAACCTAGGAAAGCCCGACTTGACAAGCAAGGCAAAGTTAATGCCTGGACCTCTGGCCACAATGACCAGTCACAGTGGTTGCAGGTAAAGTTTCATGTAAATTTTGATTAATGTTTATCAGAATGGAAAAGGTTGACTGATTTAGAGTTATGCCTTGTTTCGTATTCTGAGTACAGCCAGCATAAGTCTCTTACACTTAGATGCTGAAGCTAAGAAATGTACACAAGTTTCATATCTTTGCTACCTTATGTGTACTGCACCATTACATTTCAAACGGTGTGTAGCATGCAGAAAGAAATGGCCAAGGAAACCTTCAACTATACTGGCCAAAGTTTCAACTCAAGAGATGCAGTGCAGCCATAGCTACTCCTTGGCTAATGAACAGAAATAGAAGCCATAGAGTGGGTACACTGACTTCTTGACAGCTTGTTGAGAGAGATTATTTCTTCTGTTCTTTCCTTCCAAAGCTGCCTAGAAAAATACATTTACTTAAGCTTTGTGCATATGGGTGCTAATGCAAATTGGGCCCTTAGAAATTACCTTTGTGTAATTGACACTGTTCTAAGTTACCTTCCAACATCACTCTGAAACTGATAAGATTGATTGAGTACCACGAATTCATTATAAAGTTGCACACAGGGGTTGTTTTCAGCCTGGAGTGATTTATACAAGTTGGTAGTAGGCTAATGTAAAAGATTGTGATAAATCAAGGTGTGGAAGTCTATTTGACCAGGTACTGATACATTCCTATTTTTTGAACTGTTGAAAATTGCAGTGTTTTGAGTCAGATGCCAGTTTGCAGCTAAGTTCTCTGAGGAAGTCTCAATAGCAGTAGACAGGTGGTACTAACCCCCCTGCAACCTTTTTCACATATAAATTATGTCTTATTAGTACTTTTTGCCCATGGTTGCTAAGCAATTTAGCAATGTGATTACTATCATTTTTCCAGGTTTACATATACAGAGAAAAGTAGCAGTTGCCTTGTCTATTTAGCATACAAATAATTGAAGAAACTGGGATTTGGTTAAAGTTTTTGTTGATACAGCAGGTAGCTTGTTGATACAGCAGGTAGTAACTTCAGGAGAGGAAGATGCTCTACTCAGCGCTGATGAGGCCGCATCTGGAGCACTGTGTCCAGTCCTGGGCCCCCCCAGTACAAGAGGGATGTGGAGCTGCTGGAGAGAGTCCAGCGCAGGGCCACGAGGATGATCAGGGGCCTGGAA
>JAWLRI010000459.1:9350-21437 GCA_034781795.1 Crypturellus tataupa | reverse complement strand
TACCTCTAGAGGTCCCTTCAACCTTAGGCATTCTGTGAAAACAAAAGGTAATTAAAGCAAACATTACTTTTGGCTACTAAACCAGTATTTTTCTGCTACTAAAAAAAGAAGAGAAAAAAAAAGCTTTTTTTCTTCCTCTTCTATACTTTTCCTGTTTTCTTGTCACCATTAGACAAGCTAGGCTGAGGTAAAAATGAAAATGATAGCGAGCATATTTTTCTTGTAATAAATTTGCTGTGAGTCCACAGCAAAGATAGTAGAATCTGTATATTTCATGCCAGTCTTATATGTGGATTCCAGGAAAGCTTCTCTCACTTTCTTGCATTTTTTTTTCCCTCAAAATCCTCCTGATCTTAAACATTGACTTAATTCTTTGAGATTTTCTCTTGAATTTTGGGGGGAGGTTCCAAAATGGATTTCAGATTTATAGAGCTTAACTTGCCCTCTCTAAAACAGGTAAGTGTCATTTCAAGTACTAAGGAAATCACATGTGAGTTAGAAATAAAATGTACCTCCTGTTTTTCTCTTCTAGGTAAATGACATAAATTCCTGCCATGTTTACCTGTATTTCTTGCTTGATTTGCACTACCTACTTTTATTTATTTAGCATAACTAAATGTGAAGATGAATACTGGAGGTTCCTGTGGTAAACAAATAAGTTTTTTACTCTGAGCTTTAGTTTAAATGATGTCTGTGAATTATATCTTCAAAGGGGAAAATAAAATAGAGATTAAAAGGATTTTCCATTAGCTCTGCAGCAATAATTGTAGTTCTAAAGTGCTTAGTATCTGTCTTGGTAAAAATATCAGTGGATATATTGCATGCATGGGTGAAAAATAAAATGGGAAAAACTTCCATTTTTAGTCTTTCTGGGCTCCATATTATATATGTTGAGGGATTGCCACCCTACAATGTTAAAATAATGAACTTGCTGCCTTTTATTCTATGTCATATTGCCACAAAATGAAACTCAAATTCAGAAGCAATTTGTTAGGCCAAGCTCCAGCTGGCTAATGTAATCAATACTGTATAAAAACAACAAACAACTTTTCTAAGGTAAATTCTTTTTATATTTTTTTCTCTTTAGATTCATAGCATGGTTCTTTCTGTGGTCAGTCTTCTATAATTTTATCTATTTATCATAACTACTAGGTGCTTTTGTTTTCCAATCTCTGCATTAGTGAAGTGCCAAACTATAAGGGACATTTAGCGCTTGTGAAAGACCATCACTTCTGGAGGATACACATATTTTTTCTGAGATGCCAAATTGATAGCATCTGAGAGAAGCTTTCAAAATTCAAGGAAAATATACAGCATGGAGAGCAGAAAGTGAAGATTTTCATACGGTGTGTTATAAACATGACAAGAAAGAGCAATCTTAAGAGCTAAAACAGTAGTTTAGTCTCTTTTGAATTCAACCTCTGACGTTTTTCCTCAGAACTTCCAAAAAACTTGTCATTCTGCACTAATTCAGTCACAAAAGCACTTGTTCCAAGGAGGTTCATATTTTTGTCTTCTTAATATAAACTTCACCCATCCTTTCATTTCAAATAAACCACTGAAAAGCCAGCAAATAAGGATCTTATAAATAAAAAATGGGTGGCTGACATAGGAAGGGAATGAATGTTTCCCGTCATATAAACTATAAATATCTTGAGAGATATTTATATATCTCTCAAGATATATATATATATATATTTATCTCTGCTTGTTTTGCCAAAAAGGAGTGTTGTGGCCTTTGAATTTAAATAATGGCAAGGGGGAAAATCTGGCATTGTCTTAACACAAACTGAAGTCTGAGAACTCATATATTGGTCTGTTTCTACAAATGGAAATAAATCTTAGCATGCGCTACACCATATTACGTTTGTTGTTATTATTGTTGTTTTAATGGAGTCACAGATGTTCCTGCTAACTGATGCTGTTATATCATACACTGGCTTTTTGTTTGACAGAAGATAGTATCTTTGATAATGCTAACTCTACAGTAAAATACACTGTTGCTTCCAAACTGTGTTCATAAGTAATAACATCTGTATTTTATTAGTGCTCTTCTGTGTGAAAAAATAGCTGCACCTTCCTGGATTAACTTGACATGATATAAATGTCAATTAAAAAGACATTTAATTTCTTAAATGTTAATGGTTTTGGTATAACTTTTGCAATGAGGCTGTGGATGGCAACAGAACTACTGATCAATCTGTAGCCCTTTGAATCAAAGGCTACATCTGTGCTGGGGCTGAGCATGTTAGGCTAATCACCAGCTCTGAGATCCCTGGTCCGTGAAATCCATGGGCCATGGTTAAGCTTTCATGTGCCTTTTGCAGCATCGGTTTCGTACCCAGATTGCAAGCAACAGTGTGCAAGGGTTGATCAGGGAACTGCCCAGAGACACCAGAACTGTGTTATAACCACATAAGCTGGGATCTAGCTTAGGATGGGTAATTATGCTGCTAGTTCAGTGCTGCAAATAACATTTCCATAGTCAGGTGTATCTTTTTGGCGCTACAGAACTGGGCATCACAGCCATATCTCACACTCTGAAAATGTTTTAATATCTAGCTTGTAGCACAGTCACACAGTAGTTCCTGCTTAGCAAAGTGACATTATTTCACTAGGACATTTTTCTGTTTCAGGTATCCGGTCTTAGAATATATTTTTCTATGTCTTTGAAAAATACTGTATTTACAGTTTCATGAAGGTAGAATGTAGTTCTGCTTCTGGGCTGTCCCTAATCCAGTACTCATTAGACGTGTTTTGAAACCCCAACCAGGAGGAATTGTTTGTTGTGAAAACTACCCACAGAGGAGGAGACTTTGTTGAATCTGGCAGGGGTCTAGTTTTGTATGGGGGGCAGTGGGAAGGGGAGTGAGGTGAGAAGAAATACTTTCTTTGCATTTCCTTCACTCGTTCTGTCATTGCTCAGCATTCACAAATGACAATATAGATATTAATCTCTCATTATCTTCCCTACCTTTCAGGTCTTCCAGGGCAATTTTGACAACGAAACACACAGAAAGAATGTCATCGACCCTCCCATCTATGCTCGGCACATAAGGATCCTCCCATGGTCATGGTATGGCAGGATCACCTTACGGTCAGAGCTGCTGGGCTGCACAGAGGAGGACTGACACGGATTTTCGTTAGGCATCACAACTTCCTATATCCCCAAAAGTCTCTCCATAGAAGAAACTGTGCAAAACCTGTAGGAAGCTGAATGGGTTTCTCATGAGCAAGTGCTAACTTTATGGTAGGCCGCTAACTGTCTTTCACAAAGAGGTCTAAGCCTGCCCTTTAAATGATCCAATCCAATTTTGTCCTTTAAATCTGTTACAGTATTGTCCCTTATGCTGTGGAATTACATTTCGAGTTTCCTTTTAAGTTGTTCACACTGGTTGAAATGTGTTAGGGAAAAACAGCAGCATCCTTTTTACAAGGAAAGAGAAATAGCATGACAAAGCTCATTTACAGCTTTAGAAGCAGTGGGCTCACAAGTTCTCCATAAATCATACTGTCATCTTACTTGCAAAAAGTGATACTGCAGCTTTTAGCAATAAGTTTTCTCTGGGATGACTGCGTTATAGTAATTGTTTCCCTTGTGCCTATCAGACACGGTCAGAATGACATATATTTAGGAAAATATTGGTGGTACTGTGGTACTATAAAAATACTATACCTGTGATATTGCAAGCTACCTTTCATTACATATGTCTAAACTGCAGAATCCATACAACTGAGGGTTTCCCTGAGTAACTTCATTTTCCTCCCCTATTTTGCATGCTAGGGACATAATCTCCATCTTTTCTATTTACTTCACTGTTATTTTCTTTCAAAGAGGTAGCCTGTCTGCATATGGAACAATATCTGCTATCAGTGTATTTTGAAGTTAATGAATTTGTCAAAGTTTATTAATTCTGCTTGAGATGACTTCTTTTTTCCCAGGCAGGGCCTCCCAGGGAGGTTGAGATTAGACTCCAGGGTACTTACGATATCTCATCTTAAGTACTCACATGGATACAGGCACACGGTGTAGCATGAATCTTGAGCCCATTTTGTGCATTGCCCAGGAGTGAGCACACAACCCTAGATGGACCCTGCATCACAACCCTACCAGGCAGCCACATCTAGGAGATCTGAAAAGAAAAGATTTGAAAAGATCTGAAATCAGAAGCCTCCTTCATTCCTGTGAGGAGGAAGCTGTGGGATGAAGCACTTAGGTGCTAACAGATGCCTCATGAGTATAAGGAGCCAGATGCCTTATGAGTATAAGGAGCTTCTCTCTTACTCCCATGAGGCACCTTTTTAAGCTCTTTTTGTGGCACCTGTCCCAGAGATCCTCCCAAACAAGAGTGCAACAGAGGCTGTAGGAATTGGTAAAAGCTGGGCTCTTGGAATGCGCTCCTGACCATGTCTTTTTGAAGCCACATGAAGGCTGATTTTTGTCATGTCTTAGCTACAGGAATATTTTGTGTGTACTACATTGTTTTATAACAGAGCCAGTTTTAAGGTATCAAAAGTAGATTTAAGAGAAAAAAAATGCAGACTAGTTGTAAGGGCATGAATATGCCAGGGCTATAGTAAGTAGAGAGCAATCGGTGGGCAGTCCAGACCCCACACCGCAGTAAGCAGGAGGAGGAGGCGGCAGCTCCAACTCTGCAGCTCCGCCAGGCTCCCTGGCAGTGTGGCAGGTAACTCACTCGCAAGCTCGCTCCTCAAGGCAGCCCCTTGGACAGTGCAGGTTAGCAGGGCCCGTCTGTTGAACAGCAGTCAGGAGAGTGGGCTGCAGGCCCAGTGCTGGGTTTTATTTGTCGTGGAGTCCTGGCGAGTCACTTCTCTATGTCTTGGTGTCACTGTGGCAGGGAGATAGTGATACCGGACTCTGTAAAGCACCTGGAGTTCCTGGGACTAAGTGTTGTGTGAAGGCCAGTTTTTGCTATCATAGCACCCGAATCTTAAAAATTACTGGAGCCAAAGGGTTAGAGTCTGATTTATCTAAGTAAATGGCACGAAAGGTTCCTGTTGTCATTATTTTAATTTCATAACATGATGGTGTAGATATAGATGGCTGCATGCTTTAGCAAATGTAGCTGAATTTCTTTGTTGTCATTACTATGTTCTCACTGAAACCAAAATTCTGAAATATGAACCTGGGCCCTGCTTCCCAGATAAACAACTAGCTGGCCCACAATATGCAAAGAGCAAAGTTTGCTTTGGAAACATCATAGTTTGGATTTCAAAACCTGCATTTAATTTCACATTCTCCACCACAGACAAAATATAGTCCATGTTACTGTGAAAGACCCCAGAATAACACCCAGGAATTTTCCAAACAAGAATATAAGATTGATTTGCAGAAGTTTTCTGATAGTGTCACTTAAATTGCTGTATTTAAAAACACAAAACATTCTGATTCTATAAAATGACTTAATCCTTAAACTCTATTTATACCAGTACTTATTTTATAAGGCTTAGACATTTAAAGGCATAAGACTTTTAAGAAAGAGTCTTATAAAGGTAAAAGTATGTGTGAGAAATGTTGAGGTCCTGTGTAACACTGCTAAGTTTGTTTTTCTTTATTTTTTACTTTGTGCTGCATAACAAAAGCCACTAGACTGTTACTGTCTTGTCTGTAAACTGTGTTAACAGCATTCCTTAATGATGTATATGAAGTGGTCTTCAAGCGCAGTGAACAATTTTAAAAAGAAAGCCAATCATGATGGTATTTTTGAAGAGCAAAAAATTCTGAATAATCGAGGACAGGTGTATTCTTAAATAACTTTCTGCTCATATTTCACACTTTAGGCTCTTCCAAAAAAAAAAAAAAATCTGAAACATTAACCTTTTATAGGATGGTAATGGTACGTAATATTTAAAAAGGTCCAAAACCATTTTCCTGTTTGGGGATAGCAACTGACCATGCACTTAATTAAAGATACATGATGTAAAGATATAAGGACACATAAGCAATCTGCTTGACCGTGTATGCCAAAAATGGAAGGCCGGCAATGGCAGGCCAAGGTTCAGCAGTTTGTTTTAAAGGTGTTTTCTAATATTTGTTGTGTATTCTTAAGCGTATTCTTAAGATTAATGCTTTGGTTTAATAAAGTAGTTGTTACTTGTTCATCTGCG
The DNA here is from genome assembly GCA_034781795.1 of Crypturellus tataupa. NCBI lineage: Eukaryota > Metazoa > Chordata > Aves > Tinamiformes > Tinamidae > Crypturellus > Crypturellus tataupa. The sequence goes on along the minus strand of JAWLRI010000459.1, from coordinate 15,308 downwards.
TATTAACTAGTGTTGTCCTGCTACCTAATGCAGTCATTCTGTTTTGTAATACAATTTACAGTTGAATATTTTCATCGCTTTATTCTTAGTTGGATTTCATTTGTTGACATTCTTCAGAACTTGAAAACAAGATTCTGGACATTGTGATAACACTGTAATGATTTCCAAAAAATCATATATATGTTACTTTTACATCTTCAACTGATATACTGGGGATTTTTCTAAGGATACTATACATTCCTTAGGTAACAAAAAACTTTCTTTAGATGGCACTGTGCAACTGTGGTAGTAAATTCTGCTCCTAGTGTCTGAAATAACTCTTTATTTCTATGGAATTATTTCAGATTTTGCTGAATCTTTTGCTGAATTGTTGCAGTGACATTGAGCAAGAGTGAAAATGTTCCTCTAGTTAAAATCCACCCTGAGCCAGTTAAGTATTGGAAGGCAGATTTCACCTTTCTCAAGCTCTATAATGTACTACTTCTGTAGCGTGAGAAATAAAACAAAGGCACAAGGCTTAGTTTTATCTGCCTTCTACTAAGGGCTTACCCCATTAACTGGTTCTGATTTTGAGGCTGACTTTCTCTCTTGGAATGACTGCATACAAATTAGTGTGAGTTTTGAAGACTAAGGCTACTAAATGAGTGTATCTTTGCTATACAACAAATATGAACTATAATATTCAGTGCTGGCTTCTGATGTGTCGGTAAATACAGAAATATCTCAGACACAATGACCTTTGCAACCTTTGAAGCTGTGTAATATTCAGATGGTTTTGTATATACTTAAATCATGTAGAATGATGTAAAACCAGTATGACCTTGTCTAGTCTTCAAACTTAACAATAAAACTTTTGAAAAATGAAGTCGTTTTTGAAGAATTTATAATGCAGTACCTTGAAGAAGATATACCTTATCTCCTGACTAGATATGTGATGTGGCATCTTCTTAGATTTACTCACTGAGTTTTTGTGGTAGGTAAGTTTGTTTGTGGCAAAATCAGCTGTAGTGTTGCACTCCCTTCAATGTGTTCCTTTTGTTGTTTCAGACTGAAAGAAAAATGGTTTGAATAAGCCTAAAATATCTTTGTATCTTACTGCTGTTTGAGTGAGCACCAGAAATAGAAACTGACGTTTTAATTTCTTTTAAATAAAATTTTTAGAGATATGTATCAACCCCTATCCTCTGTTCTCCCCTCCTGCATAGGGAAAATAATTTCAGGAAAGATAAATACTGTTCATAGTGCAGACCCACTAGGAGACTTAAAGCAAAGATGCCAAGCTGGAACTGTGCTTTCTCACAGCTCCACGGCAGGTGGTTGGCATTGAACTCAAAGCTGAAGCTAGTGCTTCTTACACATTTCTGTAGCCTTTATGCAACTCAGTTTCCTGAGGTTCTTGCAAAACTTATTACATTGCCTCTAAAATCAGTTCTGCTGTAGCTGTCAGGAAAGGGTCAAGAAATGTTTGAATGGAGATGTATTGAAACACAGAAAACTTAGTTTAGTTTAGCTTTATGAATTTAAGAAGAAGACAAGGTAAAATTAGGGAAAGGCTATTCACTCTAAATTCATAATACTATTATTTTATGTTTTAATGCTGGCATTTTGTGTATTTATTTGAGATATAGAGCTTTAGTGATTTACTCCTCACCATTCCAGCATCACTTGATAGATATAGATGACTATTTCTACTGCATTTCAAAACGGGAGCTTTCACCAAAAATCAGCTTTTAGAGACAAAAGACATTCAGGAGAATGCACTGCTGACATTTACCTTGTCTGCCAAGCATGCAGTCTGAACACTAACATATTATCTTTCAACAGAAAAGTAACAGTATTTACTTTGTGATCATTTTGGATTACGTATTTTTATGGGCCTTAAAAATAAGAGGAATATAATGGTGCATGTAAAAAGAGACTTTGGCGAGGTGAGATCTTTTGGTGAATGATTGCTGAATGTTAGCATTTCAATAATATACTTGTGATAATCTATAATATCTTGACTCTTTCTGGCTTTTAGTTATAAATTGCAACTGTTTTTTGAAACATGGGGACTCTTCCTCAAAAATGATATGTGATTTTCCTTTCGTTCTTCATTGTATAGTTCCCCAGGAACTTAAATGAAGCTAGTGATAGAAAATAATGAATAATTCTCTTCAGAGTAGCAACAATTTATCAATGTCCTTCCTTCCATACCTGTTTCTAATGAGCTCAAGATTAGCATGCATATCAGCACCCTCAATGATTATGAAACAGTCTCTGATCTCTGTGTGCTAAATGCAAAAGGATACTTATTTTGTACTTTAGATCCAAATAACAGGTTCTGGTCAGTTAGTCTTATAAATCACGACAAAATTGAAGATAATTGTACAGATGCAGTATTTTTATTTTTTAGATTTTCTTTAGTGGGAATATACAGTAGGATTCATAAAATTGTGGTAAAGATAACAGTCCTATTTTTGTATCATTTTTTGTTGTACAGTTTAATAGCTGTATTGATTGCAAATATCTTTTGATAGTAGCTTTTGGATTGTGTAACAGTATCAGCTGTAAATATGCATTTAAATGCATCTGAATATAAGAATATGAAAACATTTCTTGGCTTCATATGAAAACATTTCTTGGCTTCACAGGTAAACTTTCTAAGACAGTAGCAAAGTACAATTTGGTGGTGTATTTTAGTAAAATACCAAGTGTGTCAATATATATATAGTGTGTATCAGTAGAGAAATACAGTCAAAAAGAGTATAGGAGAAGCTTCGGTAACCTACTGAACTACAGAATGAGCATAAGCGTTGAAGACTATTGTCACAGCACAGTCTGTTCATCATGATAGTGTTTCTGATGCTGCTTTCTTGGTGTTTTAAAAGCTAATCCGTGGTAGTTATCTAAGGCTGCACATCAGACAGTAGGTCAGTGAACACATTTCTGAAGGCCACAAGACAACATGAAGTAAATCAGCCCTCAAAAGGTGGTATAAAAGGTCACTAAACATTTGCATCAGACTGGAAAATCAAAAGCCTTCTGAAATGAGCAACGTCCTGAAATATATTGATGTTCTGGAACTCAGCAGGAGGGCAGGAGAGGCTGTAGAGAAATGTACTATTTTCCCTTGACCACAATAAATACCGTTAAGTACTCAGACTGGCATAAAATGTCTATGCTGTCTATTGAGGCTATGTCATGTAGATCAAAAACCTCTTTAAAAAGTGTTCAGAATATTCTTACAAAAGCACCAAATAATACTTACAACCTGCACTACAGACTTTAAAAATGTAGCATAATTCACATTAGGGTTTTAGAATTAGACCCCTAATTTTATCAGAAATCTCTTATCTGAATCTGCTTTCCTCACTTTTTACATCTATCTTATTTTTCCTCTAAGTAGTGTTGCGTTTACTCTTTTTGATTTGAGAAAATTCCTTATCTACATATGACTCGTGTTAATATACCACATTCATAGTTTCATTTGAGGAGGCATTGATAGAGAACTTTTGAATAAGTAATTGAGCTATGCTCAATTATATGGAATATACAGATGTATTTTCTGCAGATTGCTGTTATCCAGTTTGCCTTGAATAGGTATGAGAATAGAGCAAAGAGGAAGTAGAAGGGTAGTGCTAGTTTCCATGCCAAAGCAATGCTTGAAGCTCTCTTAAATATTTATAGAATTATCCGGTGCACTTCAACAGATTCATTACTGAGCATAAGAGTTCATCTATTCAGCCTTTCGATGTGTATAAGGACGTTGATGTTTGAGTGTATTGCGCTTTCGCTCACTGTTTTCTTCAGTTCCTTGCAAAACACGCTGGAGTTGCTACAATTTAACATACAGAAAACATAACTTTGTTTTGCTTGAAGTCCTGTTTCTGTTCTCAGGATTAGTGGACATTGTATTGCTGTGAGAGTAATCTGCTTTTCTGTACACATCCAGTGATTTTTTTTTTTTTTCTTGAAACAAGACTGATAGCATTGACTATAGTGAGACTTCTACATCCAGTTTTATATAATTTTACATGAGCTGTAAACATCCTGAAACTGAAATATGATGTACTGGTTTCACAGCATGGTAATTTAGCATGGAATAGCCATCACCTCAAGGATATGCCCAGCAGAAAGCTACTCAATTTCATCTAAATTTGCACATAGTTAAGATACATACATGCGCAAAGACTATCTTTTTTTTTTTCCTGAAGTATTTTGAGTGCCCTGTCGCTGCACCACTGATAGGTAAATTGGACAAGCAGCTCTAGATCTATACTCCCAGCTACTGTAAGTTGAGGTAGAAAAACGCTCTGATCTGGGAACTGAACACGCTGTGTTTCAGAAATCCCATTGAGATCAATCCTGTGTGATTTACAAAATCCTCTGCTTTGAGTACAGAAGAGAGTAAAAACTGTACCAAAGAGAGAGGAAAATCCTACACTGATGAAACTAGACGAGGACAGAATTTCAGAGCAGATAAGGAGCATTGGGATGTCAGGTTAGGGGAGCTGTGCAGGGCAGATGAACAAGGTTATGCACACAGAGTTATGAACATTAGGCAAAGAGCATGTTGTCCTCGGTGTTTCTCCAAATTCATTGTTTTTGTAGGCCGATCCCTCTGTTCCTTTCCTAACAGAATGAACAGCTCTCATCTCAAAAAGTGCAATCACTGTAAAATTTTTCAAAAGCTGCATGGCAAAATCGCAGCTAGCCCATCAACCACATGAAAGATCTTCTGGTGCACTTCTAAAGAGCAGTAATTTGTTGTAGCATAGTGTCCACCCCTACAGTCTTGGCAAAGTCCACTCCTGCAGAAAGTTTGTGGGTTCAGCACTTAGGCCAATGAGTGACCACACATCAAATAAAACCACTTTAGTCATTGGCACGATGCAACTCAGCAACTGCTTAGCAGAGTAAGGGATGCCCTGCCTTGATGTTTCCTGGGTCAGTAGCTGCAGTGGCACAAGACAGAAAAAACACTTCCATCACCCATTTGGTGCTCTTCTGCCAGGGATGAAAAGCCCTTGTAAGAGTCAGTAGTGCGCCTTTCGCTTACCTGCTCTAGTTCACAGGTAAAGGTCTTGCTTGGCATGATGGTGTCTATCATGTCATGTAAGCTACTGTGACTGTGATGGAGCTACTGAGGAATGGGTACACTCCAAGAATGCACTCCTTGCATTCTCCCATTGCAAGGAGAGCGTCTCTGAGCGTCTGAAGGAGCTCATCTTCTCTCCCTGGAGAGCTGTAGCTGAACAAGAATACCACTAACATCTGAGAGTTTGTTTTGGTTAAAGCCTCAGAAGTTCCCAAAGCAAGGCGCATGCAAGCTATGGACTGGATATATACCCAGTTTGTAGCTAAGTTGGTTTACAATATCTGGTGCGGCAGACGCCCAGGCCGGTCACAGTCCGGACCCACGCTGGCCCGCCCGTGACGTTCCCCACCATGCGCGCCGGTCTCTGAGGCCTCCCACCGCACAGGACCACCCTAGGATGAGGAGCGCCACTCACCCGAGGCACTGAAGCCGGTGAGCTGCCAAGGGGGACAAGGCAGCAGATGTTGTCACGCCGGCTGCGATGACCCAGCGCCTCTCGAGAGTCAGGAGGAGCGGTGTTGGTTGGTCACCCGAAGGGAGCCCGGCCGGACCGTCCAATAAACCACTCAATATGAGTTAGGGTGGACGGTCAACTTTACTTTTTAACATCACAAACCTTTATCACTTCAGGAAGGGGGGGAGACGAAGGCAATTGGGAGAGTGCTAGGGGCAGGAGCTTCAGGATTGGCTGAGCCTGGTGGGTAGGCGGTCCAGGGGCCAAGGCAGACTGCTCCGGCCCCCACCTTCCGGGTTCTGGAGTCTTCTCCTTAGGTGTTATGAGTAGCTCAGTCAGGCCTGCCTGCATGACTGAGCATGCTGCAGTCCTGGGGTCACAGGGAGGCCATAGGTACCCTCCCTGTACGTCGTTAATATATATG
>JAWLRI010000458.1:109269-152168 GCA_034781795.1 Crypturellus tataupa | reverse complement strand
GCTCCACTCGCACGTCTGCGTCTCCGGACCACAGGTGACTGTGGTCGACGGGACGGTGTGCGTGACGGTGGGTGTGATGGTGTGCGTGACGGTGGGCGTGGAAGTGGGGATACTAGTAATGGTGGTTGTTGATGTTACTGGTGTGGGTATTTCAGTCCATATAGTTGATTTTGGTGTTTGTGTTGTTTTTTCTGAAGTAATTGATGTATGCATATGTGCAGTCTTGGGTGTTGTTTCTGTAGTAGTGCTTGGCTTGTATGTGTGAATTGTTGATGTTCCTGTTGGTGTTAATTCTGTGGATGTAAACGTTGTAGTTGTAGTTTGTACTGTTGATGATGTTTTTTGTTTTGTTGTGTGAGGCACTGTTGTTGTAGTGCATGGTACTGTTTTATTCATACAACACTCAAATCTGAGCTTGTAGTTATAGCAGATTGGTGGTAATTGGTTTTTATTGTAGCATATCAGCCCTTCTTCTGTGTTACACGTGATATGTTGCTCTAGAAGTGGATATGGTGTGTCAGGAAACCTTACTGCTCTGCATTCCACAGCTTTTCTGTTCTCACAGACTTTGTATCCCTTTTTTTCAATATTCTGAATTGTATCAAAATCTCCATCATCATATCCAGATCCTGGGTAACTGACGTCATACCATATTGACCATTCACATTCTTCTTTTATACAAAGATGAGCCGTTGAAGGAGATATGGTCACAGGAGTTGTTTTTTCTGATGTCATTGTGCTTGTGGTGGTTCTTATAGCAGTTGATGGATTGAGTGTTGTGCTTTCAGAAGTTGTAGTAATTGGTATTGATGTTGTTGTGGATGAAAAGGATGTAATTTCTGTAGTTGTAAATATTTGTGTAGAAGTTTCAGTTGATGCAGTAGATGTTGCTGTTGTTGTTTGGCAGTGACTGTAGTCATCACAGCACAAAACCTTTATTTGATAATTAAGACATATATGCAGTTCTCCTTTTTGCTCCTCATTTCTACAGATAAGCCCATAGCTAACATTGCAGTGAACAATTTGGCCAATTTCTTCAATAGATTTATGTGGATATTTCTCTGCTCTACATTGTATTTTTTCAGGGTTTCTGCAAATTGCTTTTCCAGTAGCTCTAATGTCATGGTAAGTTTCATAATCTCCCTTGTTGTGCAGTGTTGGGGAATGGACATCGTACCATTTGGACCATTTGCACTGGGGTTGACAAGGTATTGTAGTGGATGTTTCCTCAGTGGAAGTACTTGTTGTTGTCTCAAGAGAGGTTTTTGAAGAAGTAGTCATCGTTTCTGGAGTTGTAAGTGTGATTGGTGTAGATATTGTGGGGACAGTTGTGGAAGTACATGGTACAAAAACACAACACTGGATTCTGATTTCATAGTTGTAGCACATTGTTGAAATTTGATCTTTGTTGTAACATAAAAGTCCATTTGTTTTACTACATTCTAGTTTCTGGCCAAGGTCTTTCAGTGGTATGTTTGGAAATTTCTCTGCTCTGCATTGAACAGCCTTTGGAGCTTTACACACTTCATAACCTTTAGCCCTCAAATCATCAAATGTTTCAAAATCTCCACCATTGTAGCCAGGCTTTCGCTGATTTCCATCATACCATTCTGACCAGTAACAGACTTCATGAACACATACTGATGTAGTTGGTGACACTGTGAGTAAAAGAAAAAGATAATATAATTTAAAAATGCATTCCTGTAGATATGACCTCGCTCTGTATGTTAAATGGACTTAACATTTTTCTAAGGGTCCTTTGCTTGCAATTTGAGCCGACAATACATCATTTTCATTTGTTTCTAATTTCACATGTGCCAGAAGAGAGAATTCGTCGTCTAGCACTCTGACTTAATGATACACCTGAAACTGTCAGTTCAAAGAGAATGTCAATTATCTCTTACCAAGTGCTGAAATAAGACTCAGATACCAAAGGGTGAAAAATTAACTCTGTAACAAAAATGCGCATAATGTTAACAGCTAGCAAAATAACCCAGCCTTACTTTTTTTTTTTTTTTTTTCATTTTACTACATGTAATTGATTGATTTGTATTTTGGATCTCTATTTATTAGTCCCTTTTGAGTGTCAAAAGTTCTGGCTCACACCCACTAAAAACCAAGGGAAAGAAGAGCATTTATTTCCCAAGCCTATGTATGATTCCTCTTCTTTTTCCATATGACCTGACTCCTCTGTGCTTTTGCTTCTCCACTTGAAATTACAAGGTTATTAAGGAAGCATTATTAGTATCCGTACACTATCATATTACACATTAGCTCTGGTATGCAGAAATGATTTCCTAGCTGGAGAGCAGTCTATGAACTTTTCATAGTTTGCATATTCAGTTAAGGTGATGTCTCATTATGAAAAAAATGACTGAAAAAAAAACTGGTAATGAATTCCAGCTGTCCTCACAACTTCTGTGATCTCAAAACCTGCATTTCTTCATTTTATAATAAACATGTTTCATTAAATATCATGTGGTCATAGTAAATAGACATTACCAACCTAAAGAATGCTGGGTAGGAATTCTGTGGTAATTTCAATATAATGCCAATATCTGAGCAATCCACTTTCTAATGCAATTAAAAATATCATGAATCCCACTAGCAATTTTAAAGAATGCAGTCATTTTAAAATTCTTTCTGTAAAGATTATTTTAGGAGCCATTATAAAGAAAATTTTTAATAGGAATTGCAGAGAAATAGTTACAACTATGTATTGAAAATCTGATACAGTTTTCTTATAATTTGGTATGAAAATAAGCAAAATAATAGGAAAGCAGTGTGCAGCAGTTTCCACTTGGGTGTTTCAGAAGGTTATTTTTTTTTCTATCAGTTTGATTAACAAATGCTGATTGAAACCAAATGCTATTATGAAATGAGACTGATGTCATATATTTTGAATTTGATTAATTAGTTAAGCATGGTATAATTCAGTATCTACATTCATGCAGTAAAGAATAGAATAAGTTCACATGGGCAATAGAGGATATACCTGTCGAAGTGGTGGAAGGTGGTGTAGTGCTAAAGTGAAATGGTGTTGACATTGTAGGTGTCGTCGTGATTGGGCATTCAGTGATAGTCCTTTTAAGTTTTCCATTGGGACCACAAGTTGCAACAATACATCCTCCTGTGCCATCAGTAGTATTGTAGATCACATCATTATAGTTATATATCTTTCCCTCATAAATGCAGTGGCATGCTGCAAAATCAAAAGAAAATTTTTTCAGTAGGTGCCTGAAACACACAGCAGAGAGCTTCACATGTTTCCTCTTCAGAAAAAAACAACTTTGTTAACATACCATATGCATCATATGTGCAATTTTTGCCACTAGTTGTGCATTCACTGGAAAAGAAAAAGGGAACAATGAAGATCAATACACTGGTTAATTACATCATTCAACTATTTCAATTTTTCTGCTGATCTTTTGCTATTCATTGTATGTTTAAATGTAGAACCCTATCTTTCTTTGCTTTAGGTATTCAGTTCTGCTGTACAAATTCAAGTTAGGCAGGATCATTCAGGTTTTCAGGAAAGAAATGCAATTCCTATTTAGCTTATCCTTAATTTTACTTTTAGAGGCTAGGGAAAGATGGGGAGTTGATTTGAAGGAAGGCTGATTTGGTATCTCCTGGATAAGTTCACATATCCCCTTGAAAGGAAAGTGAAATAAATGTAGCATTTGAGAGAGGATCATTATATTGCTGATGTTGAGGTTGTCCCATAGAGAATTTCCCCCAGATATCAAAAAAGTCACCTGCAGAATGTCATCTGTTTTTTAATGAGATTTATCTGTTATTTATTAAGAATTAATTCCCAGTATCTTAATTTACAGTGACTAAGAGTATCTGTACACTGAATAAACATCAGTGAATAGAGATGTGTATTAACAGGTTACATTTAGTACTATTAATCATATAAATGATGCAGGGCAAAGCTGTTTATGAACTGCAATACATTCTGTGAAATTTGTGCAACTGTTTAGATGGGCTTAGGGCAAAGCACCTTGCTTATTCTGGCTTCACTGCTTGTAGTACTCAGTATAGCTACTTTACATAAATCTCAGGACATGAGTTAAATGTTTCTACCTTTCTGCTACTTTATGCAGGGCTTATCAGCATTTTTCCCAGCACGAATAGCTAAATTCATAATTTCTGACAGAATATGTAGAAATATTTACTGACTGTACCAAATATGTAAGCACCAATAGAACAACAGAAACAAGAACTACACAACTAAAATTAATTGTTTCCTGAGTTCTAAATAATTTCACATAATGATTTTAGGGATAATTTGATAAAAATTCTCTGACTACTGCTGTTACTACTATTATTAATTTATTCTTATTTAATACTAATTATTATAATAATTTAATAATGATAATAATAAAAATTAAAAACATGTCAATGAGGGTACAGAATGAGTACTAAATCAACCGCTCTACAGTAAAATGTTTCACTATGCCATCATTCACTTTCTCTAAACAAAGAAAATTAGACATTAATTAGTAGCCTATGGAGGGCCTAGATCCTGTTAGCAAAATAAATAAATAAATAAAAGCATGACGAGTTATGTTCAAATAACAACTTTAAACCCATTCTTTAAAAATCTTGACTAGTCTTACCATGATTTGCAGTTCTCCTCTGAAGGCATCTGCATTCCTGGCTTGTATCGTTTTCCATTATCATCATAACAACCACAATGTGAAACACAGGTCATGCTTTCTTCATCAAAATAGGGTTTTTTGTTTGGACAATGTGGATAGCAGCCTGCAAAAATATGAGTTATATTGACACTAGGCCTTTCATATGTAGATGTAACTCTGCAGTCTGCCAATATGTTTTCTCCCAAATGATGAGACAAATTTCACCCTCTATTACTACTATTCCATCAATTGCATGTTGAGCTTTGGAACAGTTTTCTCATATTCATTCATAGACATTTCATGTATTGGTTAATATGATTTTTTTCATTATATTCCATTTAATCTTTTTTTAAAAGAAGAATGAGATATACATAATTATATTTACCTTCCAAACCTCTCAGCTCATGAAGGCATTTCCCACTTGGGTTGTTGCAGGTCTTCATACAAGGGGCTCCACATGGTTTGTAATGCCATTCACATTCCCCTTGTGGATTGTAGTAATCACAGAACAAAGCTAGAGGAAGGAAAAATGGCAGAAAGATACACGTGATTTTTTTGTCCTGAGGTCCTTCATTGTTGTAATTTTGCTGGGTAGAAATCCCATGTCATTAGCATAATCAAGTAAGAAAAAGATGAACAGTGTGTCTTATTTCTAATTTGATTATTATACCTTGATCATCCTTTGAGACTACTATTATAAAGCATCAGAGTTACATATAAAGCATTTAATTAAAGTATTGAATTTAGCTAATATGCATTAATATTTGTAAATAAATATACATGTATATTAACTTAAAACAGATGTAGACAGCCAGGAATATAACATACTATAATAATTTTACAGTAGCACATCATGATCAACAAATAAATAGCAACAGCACCACTGATACAGGTAGTAGTGTATGGTTTCATTTTAGTAAAATAGATTGGCTTTCACTGATTCACCCAACTTGCTTTCTATTACTTTGCTGCATCTAGAAAATATCAATGGTGCCTTTCTTCTTCCTACTTGTTTTTCTTTTTGTCAATATTTCCTTTCTCTTTGCCCACCCCCCCTTCAGAAAGCATTGTACTGAGACTCACGACAAATGGATGGGGTTCGCCATGAAATACATATGTCCAACTCATTGCATGCTTGAGCATAGGCAGCTACTGCTGTACAGAAGCATTCACAGTCTCCTCCAGTGTCACAGGCACAAGCATCATTCACACATGCTTGGTAATATTCATTTGGTTCAACCTGTTGGAGAAAAAAGATCTGAGTTTTATTTCATGTAATTTGCCTCTTTTTTTGAAAAGGCAATTTCTCTCCTAAAATAAGCAAGTAAAATACTTTGAATTAACAACTCTGTATATATGGGAAAGAAAGGAGAGAAATGAAGAAACTAGGAGGGTATTTTGAAAAAGCACTTTTGAAAAATGTAAAATAAAACTATTAATAATAAGTTATAACCCTAAGAGCTATCTGATGTTAAAAACACTTTCACAGAAATAAATGTTACTTTAGTAGATTCTAGCAAACAATCATAAGGCATCTGTTTTAATAGAAAATGATAAAAATCACAGAGGCTCAGAGATTTATCTGTGATTTTCACTCCTAAAGACAAATGAGATGAGAGTATTTCTTACACTATCAGTTTTTTAGGGGTAGTAGTTTATGTCATAGCTGAGGAAATGCAAGTGAATATCTATTATTTCTATGTAGTTTCCCTGGAACTTTCTACAGCTTCATGTGCTAATTTAACTCCTCATGTCTTGTACAACTATCCCACTTAAAAACTAATGTAAGCTCTGACTCAAGAGAATTTTAGAGTGAAAATTTGTCATACCTGTGAGTGACACTTTGCAAATACTTCACTGGTGATGATGCTGCATTGCTTCTGTGCCCATGAGCTCCTGTAAGGGTTCGCAGCACAGGGATCCTTGGTACGATTAGCATTTGGGCAAGTGGAAGACACTTTCCAGCTGTTGCCAAACTCTAGCACATTCCCTACCACTGACTGACTGCGAGTAGTGAAATCATTGTTCCCATTGCCATCATAGTTTCCACAGAGGCCACAGACATGTCCCTGCATGGGTGTAAACAGAAAAGGATGGAGATCAGTAACATGTAGCATCTCAGTAGCTGACAGTAACAGACGACTCTTGAATCTCATTTAAGCTTTAGGATGGTCTCTTTAGTAACAGTAGACGACAGCCTCATAAAATGAATTTCATGAAGAGCTGCTTCTACCTTGTTAAAAACATAGGTAAAGAAGCAGAGTAGATTTGTATTTTGTTGCTAGTAGTGAGTTTGCTAGCTTTATCAAAATCTGAACGTACCTCTTTACTGATGTTTTTTCCTAAAGAAAGTTATTCATGTAGCTGTAGTTACACAATAACATAATGTTATCAATTCCGCTGAATAATATAATTGTAAAAATGTGCAGTACAAAATCTATGCCAGTGCTGCAAGGATAATAATATGTAATTGTTTTTCTTTCAATCTTTGAGTTGTAACCTTATTTTCCTTTTTTTTTTCCCCTCTAAGACATCATATGAAAACGAGTCATAAAAAAATGACTTCATGTTTTGGCTTTTAACAAGTACCTTAAAACCAGGGCTAAGCTTGATGAATATACTGGTTTTCTTGTCCCACATAAGTATCAGGCCAACATTAGTGTCAACCACCAGGTAGATGCCCATGGAACGGATTTGGAATGGCATTTTTCCTCCAGGTGTCCTCTGGATGACGTCAGAGTGTCCATCAGTGAGCACCAACTCATAGTTCTGGGACAGGAGCAGAAAAAGTAAGAAGCCAATTAAGTAAGTCAGATGTTGTGCCTGATTTTCTATTTTGATAGTAGCTATTGTTGAAATAATTTAATTACCAACAAAATGATTCTATTCAACAACTAATTTTAGCAATTTCATTGTAGAATGCTCTCTTTTTTCTATAGCAGTGGGAAAAATGCTGGCAGTGAGCAAGGAAATGTAATAACATTTACACTCATGGACATTTTTACGATATAGTCTATCTAGGAGAGGCTGTTCCAGCATATAAGGCCTCAGGAACAACTTATTAAAGAAAATGCTTACCCCCATGAATACTTTAATAGACTTAGAGCAAGTGGTTCCTGTAGTACCACATGGAATGTTCTCAGTGATGACTCTGAAGGTTCCCTGATTCAAACTTTTTTTACCACAGTAGTTCTGAAAAAGTGAATGATATTCAGTGTTAATGATGCTGGGCATATGCAAAATGTTTCAGCAGTGCAAAATCCTGGAAAGGATTCTGTTACCTGGACCAGAACATATTCACAGTCTCCTTCAAAATCAAAACGTTTGCCATCAAAGGTTGTGTAATGCCCATCTCCATAAACAGAACAGGTTTCTAGGCAAGGTTCTTCGGAGCAGTGCCATTTTCTATTTCTACATGTGCTACATGAGATGAAAAGCACCCCAAATGTTAGAAACATATATATACACACAATATCTATACATTTCTGCATGCACATTCACCAGAGTTTAAAATGTAATGTCTATAATGAAAAAGTCAAGTTTGCTTGTTCTTAGCAGAAACATAGCATAGTTCCAAAGACTCTGGGATGTACACAAACACTGTGTTACTTCATTATATCATGAATCATTGTTCTGACCACTTGTGTAGCACTGTAAAAAAAAAACAAGAAAATCATGCTTCTTAAGTGGAGTGTCTTGTATAGGGTTCTACTGGCTATCATTAATTTGGAGGCTACAAGTGTGAAAAACTGTAATTCACCTGGAGCATAAACTATCCCCTTTCAGATGCTTGAAAATAGTATTTTCAATTATGTTCTTACCAGTTGTTGCAGCCAACTCTGATTGACTCTCCCGGATGATAAGAATTCCCATTGTGAACACATGGACAGTCTTCTACAGGTATACAGCCACCTTTGCTATCCAGCACTTGATTGCCAGGACATACACAGCCAGAGACACACTGCGTTCTGTACTGTAAGGACCACACAGAAAACATAACTTGATATAGTGCCCTGATGTCCATATACAGCTGGTACTTGGGAGAGAAATCTACTTTAATATGCTTTTAACTTTAATATTACGCATATAATACTTACGCATTCCACATCCAGAGTCTGACAACTCTTCTGGCACTCAGCTCCTATTATGTCTGAAGTGGCATTTCCACAATCAACATAGAACATGGGAGGTGCACACACTAGGAGAGAGAAAAGCCATGAGAAATGTGAGATGAAACATGTATTTATACCTTTGCATATACATAATGCAGAAAAACAGAGTCCTTTGTGAGGTGCACACTACTAGAATCCATTTAACCAGAAAGAGAAACTGAACTGAGCCCATCTTTTTTTTAATGCCTTTTTTTTTTTTTTTTTTGGATTGCCATGGAAATTAATGTTTAGTTAACTTCATGCAAGTCTTCCTTTCAGAAAAAAAAAACAACAAATGAAAGACTGACTTTCAGTAATTTTATATAAAGTGTGGAAGTTCTTTTCCTCATATTGAATATATTAAGCAATGACTAAATGTTCTTTTCATCTGGATCACCGTATTACAACTTGTTTCTAACACTTGAAAATTAACCATGTAGTTCTTTATGTTTCAGAAATGTTCATTATGGTACAAAGCTCATTAGTTTATTTTCATGATTGCTTTTAATCTTAGACGATTTATATCACTACGACAAAAAGGGAGCAATCTGGAAAGTTGGAAGATGGAGAAGTAAAGGACATCTTAAGTGGTATTTTACCTTCTTCTGTTTTCCCTCCAATGCAGCTAAGCTTTCCATGGATGCAATTGCTGTAAGAAAACAGAAGGGAATTATACTTGCTTCCCTTGATAGGTGTCAGTTTGTTTCCTAAGGAATTTGAACTACTGAAAAATCACCACATGACAGAACAGAGAAAACACGTCCTTTAGCAGGTTTGTGTTATTTACATGTACTTGACGTTTGAGCTGTCCAAAATGCAAGTGCATTTTCTATAAGAACATGTTTGTTCAATCCATTTGTCTGATGGACAATGTCCTTTAGAGTATTCCAGATTTGACTCATGCTGTTAATTCTAATGGATTATCAAATTTGCATCTGCCCCTGTGAAGAAGTCTTTTAAGGTCAGGGATAAGAAAAGTGTGATTTGCTGGATTACTGCAGTAGTCTAAATGCAGTTTTACAAACACAGATCACAATAACAATTTTCAAGAATTTTTGGTTTTTCACATTGAAATTATCAGGGAGACAAACTCTTTGGATAGACTGCAACTGCTATACATCATTTCATAATTGCCCGTATCTATCTCAATGTTTTGTTTACAAATCTCTTACCATACAACACCATTATCATGAATAACTTCCCCAGAAGGTAGAGAGGTTCCTTTGTAGTAACAGGGACAGCTAGAAGCAGGTACACATTTGCCACTTTCATCCATGTAGGTTCCATTTACACAGGTGCAGCCATCAACTGGGACAAACTTGATGTTGCATGTGACATCAGGCTCACTCAGAGACCGGCAAGTAGGTTGACAGGTATCAACATTGTAAGTATACTTCAAGGTTTTGGGACATGAAGTGGTATATTTTCCTTGAGAGAGTAAAGTAAGGTGAGTAAATATTTTTTGTACTTCTAGATGAAAATTTATGTCTACACTTTTAAGTGCCAAAAATACAATTGTTTTTTATTAGGTCAAAGAAAAGAACTTAATTATATTAACACATACAGTATCATTTTTCTTTATGCTTATTTTCCTTCTTCTACAAAAATATTTATTGTAAAGGTGAAATTAGAGAAAGCCTACTTATTTTATTCATATTGTTATACCAAAAACACAAGGTAACAGTTTAGTGTAGGAATCCTGTGTATCCTGAAAGATGATCTGTGAGACCTCCAGATGATCACTTTGAACATCACTTTGAATAGACAAAGGAATGTGAAACTTACTGCAGACATTGCTCCTCCACCCAGTGAGGAGAACTCCTTTAGCAGCGCAGGCCCTGACATAGCTTGAAAGAGCAGCACACATGCAGTCCTCACTTTTCTCACAGTTACAGGTATCAAACAAACAGTTCTAGGGACACAGGATAACATGTGATCACCAGATTGTCATCTCAAAGTAATGTCCTTTTATAGTTTTTACACAGTCTAATTTGTTGGCACTAAAAGCAATGTGATCCATCTATGCAAGCAAATGTATGCCTGCTTTTCACTTAAAAATTGCCAGGATTCCCTGCGGAAAAGATTCCTTGCAACAAGGGATAGCAGTTAAAGCCCTACAATTCCGAGTTTTTTTTTGTTCTTATCTTTCTAGAGGGTGGTATATTTCCAGTTACTTTCAGTTTGTAAACAAAATGGCATGTTTACATAGTGGAACATTGATAAGGAGGCTTCCCAGAACTTCACGACCTTGAACTTATGGAACAATTTTGTTCACATCTTATCTAAGATGCTTTTTACATGCTATGTGCACTTCTTGTCTTGACCTTGGATATAAGCAAAAGCAGATGATTCCTGAGAGAGTTTCAGAGCAATTAAGTAAAGTATTACTTAAGCCTCCTGACTAAATCTTTCATTCCATCTTTCAGGAGGGGATGCTCTGTCCTTTAATCTGATAGAGAGTCCAAGTTCCTAGCTTAGACATTTAGATTAGTGCCTAATATCATAGTCAGCAGAAGTACCCTCTAAGTTTGGAAAGAGAAGTAACTTCACAGGACTGAGTATTGTGATACATAGACAAAAATTAACTGTTGGCTAGAAAAGGACAATCATGAATACTTTATTTCAAACAAGTCCTCTCAGCTGACAAATTATTCTCTCAGGTGTTCATATCAGGAATATGCATCTCATTCTTATTCTTTTAAACAAGAACAAGTCATAAACCAAGTACCTTCAGGTAAACTTCTGGGTTCACCGTTGAATGACATTCAGCAAAAGGTCCTGTGGTATCAGAGAGCAGTCCACACCAGTGCTGAGCATACTGGTCTGTGAATTTAGAACATGTTAGGAATTTTTATTGTGCTTCATTGTCTCTTTTTTTTCTTATTGTAACTATACTTCATTCAGGGAAATCTACTTTTTCCTGAAAAAAAAAACGCTTCCTGTATGCAGAAATAAGATTTTTTAATAAACTGAATCTAGTTAATTCATTCTACTTGTCATGAAATAAACAAAACACTCATAGCTAAATTTTGATAAAGAAGATTCCCATTGTGCACTACACTACACTACACTAGCTCCACCTAGAAGCTAGAAGGATGGCTTGTGGATGATCAAAATGTTGATATTTTACCGGTTGAAGTGAAGCCTAAGAGCTATGAACTGATCAATTACAAGTTCAGTTCACAGTTTGACAGTGGAAAGATTACACTGGGTCCAGCCTTCAGCAGGCCCATATACAGCTTCTTTTCTGTATGACACTCAGTGTTTTCCAGGAACGGATCCACTGTACACTGTCTTAAGTAATTGGCAAAAGAAAAAAAAAAGAAAAAAAAAGAAAACAAAACCCAACACTTTCTGTCTTATACCAAAGGAATATTTTTGAACATCATACACTAGATCAAAGTTATTATTTATTAACTGAATATTTCTAGTGTCTTCTGAGGAAAATAGTGTGAAAATGGTCGACTGCTATTTCAGCTTAAATGTTTAGTTGTTGATTAGGTTATTTCTTCCTTCTGTCTTAAAAAAGAACAGGAGAGGTTACTATATGCTGAGCTTACCATTTTCTATGCTGAGGCTGCAGGGGTTCTCAAAGATGTTTTTAGCATCATGACAGTCAGCTCGAGTTTTCCATGTGTTGCCATAGGCAGCTGAAGTACCTTCTATCACACCACTGGTTGTTTTGAAGTCATCTGTCTGAATATCATTGAAGTTTCCACAGAGACCTAAAAGGAAGTGCAATGACTGTGAAACTCTCCAACAGAATCAAGCATAGTGAGAAGGCAGTTATCATAAGGTTACTTACCACAGGTCTGCCCTTTATGTGATGGATCTACATTTATAAAAACTTGCATGATGGGCACAAGTTGAATTTCTAGCTGAAGACCAAAGGTTGTTTGCAAAATGATGAAGAAAGATGATGGCCTGAAGATGGTAACATTTGCTAGGGAGAAACAATACAACAGATATAATTTCATACAGACAAACCCTATTACTTTATGATTAGAGATTAAATTCTGATTGAGTTTCTTGGGGTTGCTGCTGTGTAACTAAAGGTAGAATTGGCTCTAAATAAAGCAGCATAATAACTCCTTAAAGTCAAAGGCAACAACCATCACAAAAATTTCCAAAGGGACTTACCTGCAGAGAATGGCAATTGTGTGTAGATCATATTCACAAATACACTGCCAGAAGGCTGTATCAGAATATTCTGTTCAAAGGAAAAGGCAATGATTAGTAAGCATGTGTAGGAAAGATAAACTATGTTCCATTTTTTTTTTTTATAAGTAGTACAGTTCAGCATAAAGGAAAAAAAATGGAAGCGGTTTGGTGATTTTATGGTTTCAGTACTATTTCTTCAATCTTTGTTACAGTGGCCCACTGACTGTTAAAACAAACAAAGAAGATAAATAACTAATGTCAGGATACTATGAGAATCTTAACTTCCAATGTTCAGACTTTAGTTTTATTTTTCTTTGATTAATGCTCAAATACGGTAAAAACAAAAACCAATGTAGTTTTCTTATCCATGCTATAATTTGTCATTTGCAACAGTCTATTCAATTTTGAAAACATCCCTGCAGAATGTTAGGTGTTTGCCTTTGCTACTTACAGTTTGTCCTCCACTTATACTGACGGCTATACCCTTGAGGCATGTCTCGGTGTCAGTCATGCCACATTTACGGATTTCTCCCAAAACAGTGAAATCGCTGCTGTCACAGAGCTGTAAGAAGAAAAGAAAATATGCCTGATGTCTTACAAAGGATCATGCTCAAGTGGCATTCTTAGTAAAGTGTCTCTTAATGTTATTTATTCTTTTTTTTTACTGCTCACATGGCCTTATATAACAGTATAGAGTCAACAAAGTAAGTGGGCATTTATGTGTGTGCTGCACAGGGGAATCTATCCATTATTTCTAACATTAAAGGTTAGAAACAGAAAGAAAGGTTAGACATATTAAACTGAATGTTAAAACTTCCTAATGCTTAGGTAATGCTAATTGAGTTCTCTAGAGAAAAGAGACCAAGTGTGACTCTTGCCCATCAGTTATGGAATTTACCTAAGAGACAGGTAAAATGATTCCCAGTCTTCTCTGTGCAGAACAGATTGAGTGTCAAAAAATCAATGGTCTGAACATTCTTTTAATAGGAAGGAGATATCCATTTAAATATCCTCTCGTAGGCAAAAAAAAAAAAAAAATAAAATAAAATAAAATAAAAGAGAACTGAAACTACTATCTGCTAAGCTAATGAATAAAGGAAGAATGCAGATTTTCTCCTGATTAGGATTTTTCAGAGCATAGGTTCCGTGTGCATAATGGGCACATTACAGGGAAACATGCAAACACTGTAAATCTGAATGTATCTTAGGACTTTCTTGGTACTGTTGAGACTAACTGGAGGAAAGCTGAGAGGCAGCATTAACTCTACATAGTAACTCACTGTTAAACTCATAGATTTTTAGGACCTTTTGTATTCAGGATTAGGTGTTTCTGTACCTAATTTTAGGTGCCAGTGCCTGAAGGAGAATTTAGCATTTAAATCTGATCTACGTCCCATTGTGGACCTAGTTGCATACTTTTGATTATTACAGAAGACTTTCATTGATTTAGCCTCTGCTAAGTTTAAATTACCTCATTTCTGAGACCTGGTGGTTCTCTCTTTTTTTTTTTTTTTGCAATATTCAGGTTGATTCTTTTGAGAGCATGTTTTATTTATAAGCCTTTATGACAAGCTGACATCACTCACCCTATACCAATCAACAATAAATATAATCAAGATTCTGAAATTTGAAAATCTATGGTTACTTATTTAGACATACTTGCTCAGAATTTAGTCTGCAATAATTAATGTTAAATGAAATGTTAAAGAAATCCTGTATATCATAAATGTTTCTGTATTTATAGATGATAGAATACCTCTGTGATATCTTAGCTTTTTGCTTTAGACTCTGGAGATTTACACATTCACTGGGAAAACTAGTTGGAAAACTAATCATCATATATGAAACAACCTACCTCCTCTGAATTCTATATAATAATTCCAGTATGAATACTGTTAATCAAATAGGGGCCTGAACTATATTAACTGTCAATGGGAAGCATAGAGATTATTTCACAGAACTTAAAAAGGCAGTGCAATTCTTAAATGGTGGTCAAAATACACAAAAATACTATGCTATATTCATTTACTATAATAAATAGCACCAAAAGCCTACTTAAATCTATTTAAGGTTCTGTGTTGATGCTACAAATTACAGAAAGTTAATGCCATTAACTTTCTTAATTAACAGTCTTAATTAAGCAGCATTATATTTAATAAAACCATTTTCTTTAGCATAGTGTACTAAATAACAATGCGTCTCATTTTACCTTGGTCAGGACATAGCTACAGTCTCCAAAGAAGGAATAATGCTTCTCATCAAATGTTGAGATATGGGAACCTCCTTCAATACTGCAAGTCCCTGGACATGACTGGGTGACACAAGTCCACTCACCTCCAGCACAGGTACTGAAATGATGAAGGCATTCAGTAAGCTCAAGTATAAAAGACGTAACACCTGTATTTTCCTCTTGAGTTGTTGTTCATATTGTCTTTTGGAGACAGGAGTGCTTACAAAGAATCAGCATTGCTTTGAAGTCTCAGAATGAGCATGAAAAGGCATATTTAAATTAGTGGGGTTTTTTTTGTTTGTTTGTTTTTTTTAGTAAATGCCTTTGATTGGTAGTCCCTCCTTGGACAAAATTCAGTCCTAGTGAATTCTGTGTGTTCTGGCATCCATTTTTCTGAATATGAAGGATAACCCTTCATCTCCATTAGCGCGAAAATCACATCCATGTTTTTGTATTCACAGAGAGCTAAATAGATGAATTTTACACTTACTGAATAACGTTTCTGTAACTACAATGAAACTTAAAAATATATACCACACCTGTCAAATGTCCCTCAACATCATCTCCCAGCCATCTAATGCAACATGTTCCTAAACGTTTTCCCCCAGTAGTATTCATATAATCATCCTATTATTATATGGTAGTACTGCTGAGGCATTTAAGGATATGACATAGCAATTTACATTTTTAAATACTGACTTAAGCCTCTAGTCTTCCTTTGGTGATTGTTCTTGAAATGAGCGTGCCAATATATAACTCAGAATTTTGCTTTCATGCATGAGTATAAAAAAGAATTTAAGTTCTTTAAAAATGCTTCAGTCAAAAGATTTAAGTTGGCAGATATTTCCTGATTTCTTTTCAAGAAGTAATTGGTAATGTTTCCCTGTCTTCAAAATGTTCAGGTAATGCATCTAAAGAAGTATGAGGAAGGGAGTGTATTACCATGATCTGCACTTAGATGAGAAGGAGGCACCAGGAGCATAAATTTCACCTTCATAGGTACAATGACATTGCTGACGGGGAATACAACCAGCACCATTAATGTCATCAAATACCATTCCTAGAGAAAAAGAAAGAAGTATTTTACTCATTCAGATGTGCACTGTAGAACCTGCTTTGGTGTACACGGGTGGGAGATGCTAAGGTATGCAGCATTTCTTCTGTATTACAAGGAAAATGAAGAATAAGCATCTTGAAATAATGGCATGTCAGCTATGTGGAGCTTGAAGGGGCTATATTCAGTTGAAGGCCAGCTAAAATCTTAGGGTGATCATATCAGATCAGTAGGGTAATACTCTTCTATTATGATATTCATTAGATGGGAATTAGGATTAGAATTACTAGATGACAAGATAGCAAAATGGATTAAATTACATAAAGAACATCGTTGTTACTGTGTGATGTGAATGATAAAGAGTAGGAAAGCTGCTTAATTGTGTACTAGTAAGTGTTCCAGCACTTTTGACATGAGAAAAGTGTAGGAAGTAAGCTTGCCTGGAGGACAGACGCAGCCGTCCATGCAGTGATCTTCACAAAGTGCAGATCGTTCAGGGTTAGTGCAGGTGTCAGAGCAGGGGGAGCCACACTCCTGGTGTTGCATGTTGAAAGGACATGATTTGGCTGAAAGTAGAAAGAATAGTATAATGCTGACTTTTCCTTTGAAATCTTGCGAAAAGAGTCTTTGTGATCGAGAATGCTTGCTGCTGAGTTGTAATGGCGAATTCTGATCCAAGTAAGGACATTAATAACTGCAACTTGTTAGAGCTCTGGCTAAACACTGAAGCTCCTTGGAAAAGCAAAATCCTCCAAAATCCCCAAGCCTTGAGCATACTCAGGATAAAACTGATTTCATGAATTTATATGGGCCTTTTAAATAGCTGTCTACTTCAGGTTAAATTTCACATAAGTGGAGTTTATTACATGTGAGTAATGAGCATAAGTGAAAGCTCCTTCCAGAGATACTTACGACACAGTTCAGTGGTCCTCCAGTTCAGAGGCTGTCCTCCTGCATGAGCACACTGCCGGGAGTATTCAGCAAAGGTGTTGCACATACAGAAATCAGCCATGGAGTTATCACACTGGCACAGGTCTTGTATGCAAGTTTTAATGTAGTCCTGAACATTCACAAGTACATTACAGCTTTTGAATGCTTCACTAGTTAATACTGTTTGACAGATAGAACCCTGGGAAGGAAAACAGAGAAGATAAGGCAGGAGTGTTTAGAAAAAAAGGAAACTATTTTATTTAGGAAATGTAACATACCATGGACCAAATGTCCATCTGGCTCAGAATCCTGTCTGACTAAAAACAGATATGTAGGGGAAAATGTAACAATATGGCAAGTATACATAAAATTTCCTTGAAGAATTTCCCTGTTTTCAGCTACTTTCAATGCAGGTGACTTCCTAAGCCTTATTTGGTTTACATGGAACTTCTTAGTCAATTTTTTTCATGAAACTGTCCACTCCCCCTTTACTCATATAAACTTTTAGAATTCACTTTGGCAAAGAGTTAAAAATTAAAATTTGGAAACATTTTGTTTCCACGCATGTTTATGCTGTATTTTTTTCCAGTCTTAATTACTTTTTTGTTTTCCCAAACTCAAAGCAAGTATGTATATTACATTGAAAACAAAACAAAACACAACAAAACAAAAAATAACCCAAGCTCTGAAAAGGAAATTCTTACAAATTCAGCTGTGCAATTCCCCAGAACAGGAGAAGGAATAGGGTCATCACACTGTTCTGTGGGTCCATCCATCTTCTGTATGTTCCCAAACTGCAGGGGACTCAATTTTGTATCTATAAAAAGCAGTGAAAATATTAGAATACTATCTGCTGGATTACTGGCTTTTACATGGAGACATTCTCTTTGAAACACTGCCTAGTATGACATGAATAGTGATTATCAAATATTATCACTATAATATGAATTGCATAGGGAGATAATGAAATAAGGGACTGAAGCCTAAATAGTGGAAAAAGTAGAATATTACATGTGGCAAGTTTTAAAATAGCTAATGGTTCAGGGAGCAGCCTAATGCATCTAAAATAATTCCTGTCTCTATTACATAAATATGAAAAACTAATATCATGAAAGTACATGCCAAATTATCACTACTTTGCACTACTTTTAATCTGACTCTCAATCCATGTCACAGGATACTGTCAGAAGAAAGAAAAACAAACTGTCAATATTTAATAATGTTTTTATTACTTACTCTGTGAAATAAACTCATTGTGAATTGGTATTCCATTGAAGTCCCCACAGAGCCCACAAGTCTGATTGGCATATTTCTTATGCAATTCCACCTAAAAGAAATGAGAAAAGTGAGTTTAGATTCAAAATAACATCTGGAACAGTCTATGTTAATATCACTTGTTAATATCAATATTCAAAAGTCTGACGTATGTGTGCCATGCAGACTGTATGGTGTGGTAACAAGTTAGGCACCAGTATGAATGTCAGTGATAACCTAGAAAACTTTGGTCTTACTTTATCTGTGATCATCAGTGTATTGCTGTGTTATGAGGACTATATACTTGTGGAGATACAGATTCTGAGCTGGGATGAGGGAAAAAGAAAATAGGGAGAGGAGGATTGGGAGGAGAGCACAATACACTAAAAATGTATACAAATCCAAAGTTAGTTAAAGCCTACCTAAAAGATAGAGAGATGTAAATAGGGTATTTTTTAAATGCAGGTTTTCTGCTATGTTTTGGATATTTTCTTACCAGGAGGGCATCCTCTTCATTCCAAAGGAAGACCAGTCCTAACTTGGCAGTAACTTTCAAGTAGCTGTTACTTCTCTCTATAAAGATTCCCATCTGACTGTAGGGCAGCTGAATCCTGAATAAAAAAAAATCACAGTAATTCAGTGGAGGAAGGTACAAAATAGTCATTGAATATCTGCACTGATACCCATTCTCATTCTCTCTGAGACACTTCAAAATGAATAAGAAATCAATTACAGCAATAACTACAGCAAGGACAACTCAATTTTGTAGTGCTTTAGCTGTCTCTTAGCTGTCTTAAGTTGTTTCTTAGTGTCCATATGGATCAGCCTTGTTTTCACAGCCATTCCTGTTCACTCTCTCTGTTGATGGTGTTTTGGCAAGTAAAATGTTGAAGTGATTCTTGGGTTATATTGTTCAGAAAAATATTGTGAGGTTCAGTTTGGCAGGCAATCTGCTTCAGGATATTGCTATTTATTCCTTAAAGCACTTTATAATAAAGAGATAGGCTCTTTAGGCTCTGTGTGACATGAGTGCCATTCACAAGGTGTATCCAAGATAACCTTTAGACTTGCTGTAACTTTCTGTACATAGCTGTGACAGTATAAAGATCACCTGCCCAAATATTTACCCAGGTTTTTGGAGAGGTTTCACAAATTATGCCATAGTTAATGTTACCATTACTACATAAATAGGAAGTCTCCAGGATAACTAATTTAAAGCTAGTACAGGTATATTGGCACAGGCTGCTGTCACTGCTTAACTGCACACTCTTTGCCAAAAGATCAAAAGCCATCAAAAATCCTCTGAGGTAATTCCTCTGCCTTTACCTATTCTGGTAAAGGCAATGGAAGAGTAGAAACTTTAAAGGATATGAAAGTTTAACACTCTGGATGAATATGGTAGTATTTAGGTCGCTGTCAGGCCCTCATTCCTGCTCTCTTCAAGAAGGACTTATGTCCTCCAACTGCTCAGGAGCACTCTGAGATCACATGAGGGAAAGTGATGCTCCCTCTATGAGTCTGCTGGGAGCAGAAGTACCCATGTCCCTTTCAGGGCATAGTAGAAAGTATAAACGTACGGCCTGCCACCAAGCAGGACACCACTGCGTGTCAGTTCAATCACCGCTCCCTCCAGCTTCATGATGATGTGAGTGATTATGGTAGCATTTTCCACCATTGTACGCCTTATCTGGATGTTGAAGTCTTCATAGGCAGACTTGCAGTTGGATGTAAAGATGTAATTGCAGACCCCAGGGAAGTAAAAGATATCCCCATCAAAGGTCTTGAAGTGGAAGTTACCCCACGTGCTGCACACACGGCCATTGTGAGAGGGATTGCCAGCTGTGGGTTCAAAATGAGATGTTAGAATTTTCTGCAATGCGCAGAAGTTACCTTCTTAAATTGTTTCCCTACCTAAAAGTTTTCTCCCCTTTTATTTCTTTCATCAGCCAAAAAGGCCCAATTTTTGTTTGCCTTCCTATAAAGCTATTTAGTTATTTAACTATTATTTAGCTAGACTGACTATCTTTTATGTTTTATTAATTTTTTGCATGCGAATATAGGGAATAAGACTGCTTGAGACCTCCTTGGTTACTACGTTCACTGCTCTTGTTTTGCCAACAACTGTATTCTATAAACCCTTTTTTAAAAGGATAAAGTTTGAAGTTCCACAGTTCAGTTTAAAGTTAGTTTAAAAGTAGCTAATACTCCTTCTGGGGAAGGCTCTTCCAGTGGCTGGAAGATTTTGCCAGTGTTTTTAGAGATGGTATGTCTGCCTGTGCTTGGGCCAGCGCCATCTGAAGAAGTTCCACCTCCTGATCTCCCCCGCCTTTTATAGATAGCATTATTCTCAACCTCCATTTTACTGCAGCAGGCTCCTGTCTCCCTAATGATCCTCCCAGTTCCCCTCTGCTTCTCTTCCAGATTTCTATTTACCCTGCCAGAACATGGGTAATCAGAATTGTACCCTATATGCTACGTGAGGTCTCCTCAATGTTTTCAGCCTGTTAAGATTTTCCTATATTTTATTGAAAATAGTGTAGATGTTTTATCCAAGGATTATATTTGTCCTTTCTGAGACTGCCTCGTATTAACAAAATACAAACTGGGCTTTTGGCCGTATTTAAATTGTCCTTATTACCCCATGAACTACTTCTGTATTCCTCTTTTTATTTTGTAAGGCTAAAAGATCTTACATAGTTTATTGATTTGTTCAATCACTCTGGCCTCTACGATCCTCAAGAACATGTATATCTGAGCCATGATTTTTTTTTAACTTACACTTTATTGACAATACATTTTGAGGAGGTGGAATGATTGTCACTTCTTTTGATTTGGTACCAGCTTTATTCAAATCTAAGGAAGAAAAAGATAAGTTTTAAGTGTAAAAACAATAGAAATTGCCCTGTCTCTTTCAATGAATAACATCTGCCTCTGCTAGGTAGAGTTTCCATGAGTGCTTTAGCAGAGTGCTTTGTGCCCTGTCTGCCTGTGTGTTTCACTAGAAGTCAAATCCCAAAGACCATTCTGTTCTGTCTAGTTCTTTTCTCCAGTATTTGTTCAAGAATCCCATCTGATGCTGGCACTGCTGATCTGAGCTCAAAGGCAATAATCTGATCCTGAGAGTTCAGTGCTGTTACAGAAAGGCACAAAAATCAGTGGTAATGTCTATATTTGGACCTTTGCCTCTCAGTAAGTCTAGAAGCTCAAAATTGCTGAAGAATCTTAGCAGTAGCTTGAGAAACACCAGCATTTTTTTTAAAAAAAGCACTTAAAATTCTGTAAAATGTTAATTGTGTGCTTTTTCATGAAAAGACTCCTATTTCAAGGATCCAGCCCTAATTTTTCCATATCTGAATCTATTATTTTCTCTTTGGTTACAGGTATGAAAGAGGTATGATGCTTAGAAAACCTACAGTGTATTTTCTCAAAATGAGAATTGGAGAACTTGGGGTATTTTCTCCCTTTAAAGTATCATTATCATGGAGTCTGATAACTTTCGATAACTGTCAACTGCAGTATTGGCCATTGATTTTTCCATTTATATCAGAAAGGATGGCTAAGACAGACTGGTGTTTTAGAAGGCCAATCTAACTTAGTCTTCTTATAAAGATTTACAGGAAAGGGCATATCCTAGCTTCCTATTTGTTGCAATGTTTAAGTGATCTCACCATTATTACATAATTTGTGCTATACTCCCAGTTTGTGTTTACCACTGTTTTAATTGCCAGCTATTGACCTCACAGATTTCAGATTGCAGCAGGATGAACGATTAAATTTCATTCTGGTATGATAAACAGTATTATAATATATTTATAATAAAAACTGGGAAAAAATGTCAAAATTTTTATGCAACATTGGTTTGGGCCTCTAATCAGTTGCAGCAGTTCATGTTTTATCTTTCCTCCATTTTTTTTCTGTGTACAGTTACTATATGCATACTGATACTGAAGTATGTGTCATAATGTTATTTTTATATATATGATCTTCTAGTGCTTAATCTTTAAAGGTAGTTGAAAGTAGTCACGCTTTTGTTATTCTTTCTTGTGCATGGCATCTTGACACAGCTTAAAATAATGTATGTTTTATTACCTACTATCAAGTACCTTTGTGATATGTATGTATGCGCACACTCCTTCTGAAAATACACTTTCAGATAGATGGCATGTACCTTTCGTGAAACTAAAGATTAGATAGCAGTTTTGCATCAGTAGGCCAAATCCCCTGGGCCAGATTTCACAGGAACTTCTCTGTCTTACAGCAGTCAGAGATCTGCTGGAACTTGGCTATATTATACAGAGGATTTCTCTTTCT
The DNA here is from genome assembly GCA_034781795.1 of Crypturellus tataupa. NCBI lineage: Eukaryota > Metazoa > Chordata > Aves > Tinamiformes > Tinamidae > Crypturellus > Crypturellus tataupa. Next base: position 129,431 of record JAWLRI010000458.1, on the reverse strand, counting down.
TCTCTCTCTTTTAGGATGCATCACATTATAGCCATTTTAGGCCTATTCTAGTAATCTTATTTATCAACTTATTTTTTTCGACGCAGAGGTAGATCAGCATAAAAATACTTACAGTCTTGTCGCTGCCGGATAGACGAAGAAACGTAGTTTGCTTCACTGCCCTGGACTTGAACTGCACCAAGAAGAGGAAAAACTAGTGTTTAATTTGTGGGAGTACATTCATTGTTTTTTTCAGTTATATCTGCTTAAAGAGCAAGCAGATAGCACAGAAAGAATAAGAGTTTCAAAAATCAGTAAATCTGCCCTGATGTACAACAGGGCCCTGGTTACACCAACATCCAAAGTTTCAACCGCTTTTCGTAGTAAGCAGTGGAAGAAAAACCCACAAGCCACACAGAGAGAATCTGGCCTTTCCAAGAGATAGTTTGCTATTCTTGATTATGCCAGAAAGCAAAAAGTTTTTGCTTCCAGTGGTGAAATCATTTTGTCCGTGTCATTCCATTCCACTCCACAACAGCACATGACATTTGAAGGGCCTTGAGTCTTCTGATGCCCTACTGCGTCAGAGCAGAGGGCTCTCATCACGCAGCGAACAGAATGCAGGAGCAGGTATTCTGGATGGGAAGTATTCGAAAAGGCAGACAGGAGGTCTGCTCTATCCCAGAGTAATCAATGGGTAATACTGCCAGAGAGGCTAACACAAATTGGACATGTGGTGAGATCCATGGTGCATTCCCTGCTGCACCACTTGGGTGTCTCCGTCTGGTTTTGGAAGGAGACGTTGTGGCCATTTTAGAAAGGTAAAACCAGGCTGTGCTGCTGGGCTCCCTTCCTTTGCTTCCTAGCCCCACAGAGCTTTTCGCTTGTCTTCCCATTGACTCTCTGATGCCAACACCCATACCATACACCTCATGCCACTCTCATCACAGATCCTCATTTCCTTTGCACAGTATGGTAAGTTACAGATGGCTTCTTGGTGTGGTGTTCTTTAAACAAATCACTTTTAAATGTGATTCCCAGGAAGTAGGGCACTGGGATCTGAGATTAAAATGCGTTCAAACTAGCATTGTTATGTTAAACCTAAGGGGAAGTGGACTATTAATAAAAAAAAAACAAACCTGTGCACTGGCCTTTTATAAAATCTTGTGTGTAACAACGGATGAACCAATATGTTGACCAATATTTTTAAAACAAAAGCAATTCCTTTTTTCCATAGTGCACCATCAGCTGATAGAACAACCTAATTTGTTAATAATGCAAAAGCATTCCACTAATTTGCTCCTTTCTGAAGTCATTTTTATGCTTTTTGGTCTGTGCGTTTGCAAATGCTCTACCTTATGAAGTGGACATCAAAGACTGAATGATAATCTGAGGTACTTGGATGGAAATATGAGTTAGCTCCATTAAATTCACTAATTCAGCTATCTCAGATTTCATCTAGAGAAAATAAGGTAAGAAACTGGAATAGAATATGAACTTTGAAGACATTTATATTTTTCTTCTTAGGAAGGAAAGTATTTGTAATAGAAAATAAAAATCTGGTATAAAGTTAAAAAGTTCTGTAGCTTCACAATGCCAAGAAAATTGTTTCAAACTTCAAACAGGTTATAAATTCTTCAGAACAGTAAAAATGCAAAGCAAGTAAGTCCTCCTACCTTTGATCTGGGCGAATGCAAGTGCTAGTATTGATATCCATAGTGGTATTCGTGTCCCACCACCTGTGCCCATCTTCTGGGAAGTTCGGTAGGAACTACCGAACAACCTGCCTCTGAGAAAATGCCTGTCTGCTCTCGAGTCTTATATAGTGAGAGAGTAGATGTTGGCTCAGTTCCCAGACTGTTTCACAAGGTTCTTGGAAGGTGGAGCTTCAGACATTTTCATTTTCCTTCGCAGGTTTACAGGTAAATAGAGGATGCTCTGACTTCTCCAAGATATTTGCACTCTAGGAGGAGTCTTCTTTCTGAGACTTGTTTTGATGAAACATTAAGAAATGAACAGCAGTCAAGTTTTGCTCTTTGTACTTCTCAGATCATTTATCTATTCTGAAATAAATATAGTTTAAGGGACTTCTGTATGACTTTTGAGGGAGAGTGGGAATGAATGATTTGGTGTTTTTTCTGTTCCTCTTATGGTAACAGATCCTCTTCTGTGAACAGTGTTTTGTGAATATTTTAATATATTTATTTACAGTTATACTGCAAATATGCTACTTTAGTGAATTAATCTTTATTTATAGCATTTTACTTTGTGGTGTAGAGAAGCATTATCTTTTAGGAGGGCTAATCTTGTAATAATACATGAGATTGAATAATTCCTACAAAGAAGAAGGAAATAATTTCCCTCCATTTTCAATGGGAACAAAACAATATGTAATTAGGCTTAATACCAGGAATGAAGTTCAGGTGACACACTGGGGAGAAAATTTCCTTTTGAAAGGCTTGTGAAGAACTCATATAGATTACCTGAGAGGACAGTGGAATTTCTGTCATGGGTGGTTTTTAAGAACAGGTTAGACAAACGTCTGCCTGAGAATGGTGTAAGTGTAGCTGATTGTGCCCCGGGGCTGGGGAATGGACTTAGTGGCCATATAGATTCCTTCCAACCCTATTTGCTATGTTTTTCCTCAAAAATATAGCCATTCTTGCTGTTGGAGTAGTGTATTTGAGGAAATAGTTTTAATATATAGAAGAGATCAGTAAAAAACCCTATTTTTTTTCCCAAAGCACTAATAAAGACATTGTTTTCTCTGAAATTTTAAAAGTGCAACTGGCTATTAGTATGTACATAAATGTGATGCTTGAAAGTGTTGAGGAAAAGAATTGGTCATTTGGTCATGAGTTATACTTCTGGTAACTTCACTTAAGTATAATTTAATGTAGACTTTATCTTAATATTTAAATGAGGAGAAGAAGATGGCTACAACTACTTGTATATACGCAAATACACACAGTGAAAAATGAAGGTGTTACCACCTCTAATAGTTATTATCAAAATACGAAGAGAAAAAGTTATGAAAAAGAAATGGTAGGAGATGTAACTAGAAAGTAATTATAGTCATGTTAAAATAATATGGCAAAGATAGCTGAGTCATACACGTGAATGTTTTATCTGTTCAAGTGGAGAAACACATGTTAGTGAGAAGAACAGTATATTTTATGAATCATTACGTTGCTTGCCACTGAAAAATCATATCAACAGTTGCTATGTGATTTCAGATACACAGGTTAACATTTCCTGCGTGTTCAGGGAAGTACAATGACGTTATAGTGATCACAGTTTGGTCACCACTGATCATTCCTGTTATATAATCTTCACAAATTAGGCAGAAACCTAAGCTGGTTTACACTTAAATTTAATTTACTGGCCTGAGTGTTAAGGCAGCGTGAAAAGTCATTGCCTATACCTGAGTTTTTGGTTCAAAGGCCCACATCTCCTCTATGCCATGGATCATGCCATTCTAAAATTCTTGGTCAGCTGGTTCACAAGGACTCTAGATCTTTCCTTACCAAGCTGTTTTCCAGATGGTTAGCCCCTAGCCTATACTCTTGCATGGGATTGTTGGGTCTCGTGCATGACTTTTCATTTACAATTGCTAAACTTTGTGAGGTTCTTGTCAGCTTGTTTATCCAACTTGTCCAGGTCTCAGTGAATAACAGTACTGTCATCCTGCATTTCCACTTTTACTCATAATTTGTTATTGTCTTTGTTAGTTACTCTAGTTGTTGGAGTACTGCAACCTCCTGTTCAAGTTATTAATAAAGTTACTGAACAGTATTGGCCCCAGTCAATTCTGGACGGATGCCGCTGATAACTAACCATCTCTTAGATTTTGTATCATTGATGACAGCATTGATCACATTGATCCCACCTAACTGCTGAAGCACATTTCCACCTACATTATAGTATTTTTATCCAGTCCTAATGTTACCATTTTTTTCTATAAGGGCACTATGAGAGTCTATGTCCAGTAAGTTGGCAAAAAGGAGAGAGTAGTTTTGTATTGAAAAATTATCAGACTGGAAATGAAAAGATTTTTTAATTAATTTCTTTGCCTTTAAAGACAGAGCTTGTGAAGGCTGAAGCTGTTAAAATTAGAATAGCTTCATTTCATTGGAAAGGATAAAAATTTAGTTGATGTGAATTCTTGTAACTCCTCAATACCAACCCTTAGATGCAACTTAACGGAGAGCTCTCTGCTCCATTCATCACTGGCTGACCATTTGCACTGCTCTGAAGCTGAGCCTTAGCTCCAGAATTAGTGACAGGACATTAATCTTGGAGTTCAGCAGAAGCATCATTCTGATTGTCCATAATTTTTGTTCTTAGGATTCAAACCCAACCTGCTGCTTCTCTGAAAATTTCCTCAAAGTGATCACTTACGATCAAAAGTTTATTAACTTTTCAACAGTTATGATGTTAAGTGACGATGAACTGATTTTTTGCCAGTTGTAGAAAATGTTTCATTGTTAAAAATTACAATAGGAATACAGCTCTGTTGTGTCCTCTCTTAGGTCTTAGTCAAGCATAATGCTGCTGATCGATTCCTTTGCCTCTTTGCCGATGATTAGATAGAACTCCATTGGACTGAAAAATCAAATCACTTAAATGACTAGGATTTCAATTACTATTTTATTCATAGGAATATTTCTTCTGTATTAAATTGCAACTCCTTCAGAACAGAAGCTGTCTTTTAGTATCAGTATGTATTTAGTATGCATTTAGTATTTAGTACGTATTGTAGAGGCTTAAACACACAATGCTTTGATCTTGTTTGCAGTCTGTATGCTTCATTGTCGTGCAGATAATGTATAGGATGAGTAGGATCTATTGAAAGAATGCAAGCTCTATTTACATGTTTACATTTACATGTTACATTTACATTTAGAAGGACCCAAGCAAAGCTTAGCTTAGCTTCGATAATCAGGCACTGGGAGCTGTCTAGCTGCGACATAAGGTGCTAGTTTACAAAGTGTAACTAGGAAATGGAATATAATTATGGAAATAATCCTTACATTATGTGACTGTTTTCATTTCGAATGCTATTTAACCACAGAATCATGGAATCCCATGTTAGAGAATTCCACTTACTTAAGGTTAGTAAAGAGACAATATATTCAAATGGAGCTTGTCAAATATACCTATGCTCTTATAATGACCAAATTTCTTTTCCTGGGAAAAATTTGAAATGTCATGACTGGTGCTAACTGGGTCAAGAGGACAATAGTATTAGCATTAGCACAATAATGTGAGATTACTACAAGTTCCCAGTGTAACCCTGCTCTTGTGCCTAAATGCTCTATAAACTGGTATAAGGTGTTTTTTACCCTTCATAAAACACTCTGAGGTTGAACAGCATTGTTTTAGCCCATGCATTCCTTTATACCTTCTCTGCAAGTCCAGTGCCAAATTTCAGATTGTCATTCCCAGGATTTTTGCAAACAGAACAACCTTCTAATGACTGGCTGGTTTTACCAGCTGCATCCATTAATGTTTCTCCACTTCAGTTCTAGTAGCTCTCCATACTCCTCTGCATTCTGCCCTTTCTCTTTTCTTCTTGTCCCACTATCCTTTTGCTACTGATTCTCGACATACCTGCTCTCTTCCTAGTTCTTCCTTTCACTTAATTTTCCCTGCCTTTTTTCCTCTGCCACAATATAGCAAAAACAGAGCAAAGTCTTTCAGGAGCTTTTTGATAAATAAAGCATCAAAATTCTGTTCCACAGAAAGCAGAGTAAAAATTGCTCTCCTTGCTCTATCGCTGTGCAAAATCAACAGCTCAAAGAAAATTACGGAATTCAGATTGCTTGTACAATTTTCTCTGGTGAATAAGTGAATTCTGATCTATTTTTTTTTAGTGATAAAACACATGATTTGTAATAATAGAAACAATATATAAGAAAGGAATATATATTACCCCCATTATATATACACTTGTATTGCAAGTATCAGTATGTACTGATGCATAGAATTATACAGCCCATTCCCAAAACATTAAGGTTTCATATTTCCTTGGGATTGTTCTTCAGACCTCCTACCTCCTGTGAAATGCCTCATTGCACTTTTAGCAGGTCTTCCCTTTTTTCTCTCTAATAATTTATTTTTGTAATAGGCAGTTGGGACAGTCACAGTGAGTGTTTCCTATTTGCCACTGATTCTTAAGCAACCATAGTGATCAAGCTGTGTGTATGCGGACTTGTTTAGCTTCCTTTGCTGGTGTCACTTTTTGGGGGTGAGGGGGAAGCGGGAGGCACATAGTGAGCAATATCTGAGGGTCTCGCCCTGTGCCGTCTTTATGACATGTGTGTATGGGAAATGTTCTTTGGATATATCAGGAGTCCAACAACTGTTGTGTCCAAACACAGGAGCCTGCCAATAATTTTAAACACTATTGCATCTTTCAAGACTAGGAAAGACCTGGAGGTTGCACTAAGTATGCTTGCATTTTTCAATAATTTGGCTAGGGCTTGAATGTTAAAATTCTGAGATACATTGGAATCTCATTTTCTGCCTATGTGATCTTAAATGAACTTTCAAAACCCTATAAATCACAAAACAAAGCAGATTTGTTAAGATCATAGTAACAATTAACTCTCTTCTTGCCTTGATTGTAAATGGTAGAGTTATATTAGATCACAGTTCTTGATGCATTTGTGCTGGAGCAAGGGAGTCCTCTTACAAGTCCTATTACAGGTGAAAGATGAACAGTTCTTCTTCCACCTGTGTCTTGCAAAATATATAGTTAGTTTAAATCTATAACACAGGTTGTTTAACTAAAAGTGCACCCAAAATATAGTCAAATACATGTAAATAAATACAAAAATGGAGGGGAAACATTTTTGTGTGTGTATATATGTATGTATGATCCAGGAATTTGAGAAATGAATTGATTTTATAACTGTGACATTAATATAAGCAGACATCTTTTTAGTATTTTAATTAAAATATTCCTGTCCATAATAATTAAAGCTTGTATTTTGTGTTTTCCTTTGAGAGCAAGAAAGGGGTGTTAAATTTCTATTCTAAATTAACTATTCAAGCTTGCTTTCCTATACTTAGATTTTCAGTTTAAAAACTTAGATAATAGGATAACAGAAGAACAGATGAGCTCAAAGCTAAAGGAAGAGGTTATACAAAGGGCAGGAAGGTCAAAATTGACCATAAGTTAATTTCAGTTGGAAATTGGAAAAAGGTGTGTGTCATCCTTGGATCTGCAAGATTTTTCTTCAGTAGCATTAGCAGAACTAATTGGAAGGCAAATCCAGTCATGACAATTATTATTAGTATGATCATTATTAGTATGATGCAATGAATAAATACTGTTTCCATATTTTATTTTTAATTTAGTAAATTTAATGTAAATTTTCAATCTATTTTTATTAAGTATTAAGTTATCAGTCAAAAAGCTAGAACCTATTTGTGTTAAGACCATCTGTACGTTGAGACAATTTTAAATTACATGATGAAATGCCACTTTGCTTAGAGGACTTTTGCTTCTTTTTAGACTACAGAAATACTTAGGTAATAAGTGTGATTTGTTCAATTATTTTAACTCTGTGTTACTTAAATCATATTCTGAATATAGGTTCCATAATATAGATTTATTAATTTCCTTAGTGACTTCTTTGTGGGCTTCTTTGTGGTGCCCATCGCTAGAGTACTGAGGAATTCATGACTAATAATAATTTGCTTTTGAAAGCAAGCTTAAAAATATTTGGAGTTTACTGTCTTTGCTTTATATATTGCTACGTAAGGCACAGAAAAATATGGGTGTTTGGTAATTTTGGATGAATGACCTAAGACTCTTAAGACCTGATTTTTCAAAATATGAGTTTTATTTTAGTAGTGTGCGTGTTTAGAAGAGCATAGACTTCAGGTAGAATTGTGAAAGTGCTCCACTTCTGCCAATGAGATGTAAAATCTCTAGCCAGGCATACAGTACGGCATACAGTCAGACATACAACAAACAACCATTTGCAAAAACTGCCATTTATGCTGATATGCCCAGCCCTGAAAAAGATCTAATTGAGGCAGAAGCTGAATCCCTTTCTCCAAGGTGCCATATGCGCACCGCATTATCTCTGCAACAACCAACTTCCCGGAATGAGAGGGTGGCTGTGGCAGCAGTCACACTCACAACCTGCTCTCATTTAGCCTTGAACCCAGTTCACCCTCTCTGCAGCAAGTGAGGTCTGTGCAACCAGCGAAATAGAAAGCCTGTGGAGGATGGCTGGATGTAAGCACGTAATTACAGACTGCATTATTCTGCATGTGCCCAAAGACGTCACATTTGGGCTTCAGATAGTTGGCAGACATTACTCACGCAAGTAATCCTTCAGTGAGGCTGACTACGCAGGAGAGAATTTCTCATGAGAGGAAAGATTCTGGGATCTACATTGTAAGTTATCGTAGACTGTGGTTTGTAGATATATTCTCTAAACATGCATCATGAGGGTGACTAATTGGTCTGCGTGTTTTGCTAAGCCAAGCTGTCACCCTTCTTATCATTTTGGAATGCCCAAGTATGATATAAAACAAGAATGCTGTCAAACTTGAACAGCTAGACTTGTACTTTATTGAACATTAAATACGTCAATGGAAGAAATGTCTATTGACATTTTTTATAGTCGGTTTTCTGTTTTATTGATCTGAAAAATATGAACACCCTTATCTGCTTTGGTCCATCACTGTAAGTGTCTGGAAACTGGTGTCCCGTATTCACGTATCATATAGCAGAACTGTGTTGAGTGAAAATACTTTGTTTCACCTGAAATGACTACAAAGTTTAGGGGTGTGCAGAAGATGATTTTTTTTTTCTCATAATCTGGCAAACTTTTTCAAAGAGTGTTTGACTATCAAGCAATCATCATCAACAGTGTCATGGTGCAGGCTGGTTGTGGTCGCTGTAGCCATTGTCTGGTTTTGACAGAATCCCCCTTCAAAGTCTGCAGCTTGTTTGAACGCCAGCACTATTTCTGACTGAATACATTAGGTCCCATAAGAAACTGAATGATGAATGCATCAAGTGAAGATCTGAACTGACAGTAGCTTACCACCTCTTCCCAGTGGATGTGAAAGATATCTGAATTAATTACATCATCGTGCAAGTGGCTACAAGGTTGATTTCTGTTAGAGACTGACTTTTTTGGAAATTGAAAGCAAAGTATGGCTCCATATAAAGTTTATCTCAGATTAATATTGACACAAAGGGTTGTCTTCTGTTGTTAGCCTTATCAATGCAATTACATTTTTGATATAGAAAATGTCATAAAATTAGGAGATTTTTCTTCTGTCACTGCAAGGATGAACAAAGAAGTTAACCTGTTACAATCCCTAGAAAAAAAATAGAAAATTTTGCAATATGCTTCACAGTAGGGCTCTTAACCTTTTTGAAGTCAGCATAATCCAGAAAGTTGTCCATCTCCACATTCTACATCTGTCCAACAAGAAGAGAAACAGGAAAAGTAAGTTTGCTTTTATGGTGTGGATCCTGCAGTTTTGGAACTCCTTTGTATGTTCATTTGTTCTCTCTGAATCATTCTTGCAAACAGGTGGGGAGCGCTTTCTTACAGTTTTTGGATTGAATTCAAGACTCCAGGAAACTCAAGTCTTCTGTGTTGGTGCACTTTTGATGTAGCATAACTCAGTGGAGCTGGAAGAAGTAAACTTGAAGTATGTAAGTTCTGAATTCTTTGATGATATTTCAAATATCTACTAATATATTTCAAGACTCTAATATTTAAAGATATTAGAGAACATCGGGATAATCCTTGTTTATCCAGATCTTCAGTATAACCCAGACTACACTCTCATCATTTTTTATCCTATACTTTATGTAAGTCGGTAATTTAAAATTGATCTAAGGTAAATTGTTTAGTCAAACATTCCCTTTTGACTCAGACTGCAAATGGAGGAGAATTGACTTCATCTGTTGATATGCTGTTCAATTTGTTATGTCCTCACATGTCTAAAACAGAACCCTGCTTTTCTACAGGAAGATTCTCACAGAATGCACAATAGCTGAGGTTGGAAGGGACTTCTGGAAATCATTCACTCCAATCCTCTGTTCAAGCATGGTCACCTAGAGTAGATACCAGGGCTGTGTCCAGTCAGGTTTTGTATAGTTCCAGTGATGGAGACTTTGCAACTTCTCTTGGCAATCTGTTGGCAATATTCAAAAATGATTTAAATGTTTTTTCTTATGTTCAGATGGACTTTTCTGTGCATCTAGAATATAAATTTCCTCTCTGTTTAGAATATAGACTCTAGAGGAGGAAGCGTACATGAATCAATGACTGAAATGAAGACCAGTTGAGCACTACTTTGGCAGTTTGCCAAAAGATTGAAGACAAAATTGTCCTAGTGTAGATTCTACTGCTTCCTTTTTCATGGAGAGTTCCAGCTCCCGGTGATACAGTTGGGTTTTATGCTGAATCAAGAGAAGGCAAATAGGGGTTTTTTTTGACTTTGTTGCGTATTTCAGCCTTGTGGTAAACAATGTATATCAAAAAACTTAAATGATTTAATGTTTTTTCTTAACTTTTATGTTACATTCAAATGAATAATTAGTGAGCTATTTGTATTCATTACGGTTTGAAACTCCATTAAGCTAGAACCCATGTATGAATCAGCTTGTCATGACTGATGTGAATCATTGCATTTACAGCAACTAAAGTAGCTGAGGAAATACCTTGTATTTTCTTATTTTGATCAGTTCCACTTATATCTAGGGATTCCTAACTGAATTCAGAGATCATAATATAAATTATGTGTGTTTTCCATCATACAACATCATAATGGCCTAGATGTTAAGCGGTGAAAAGAATTTTCACAGTAATAATGTATCTTACCTATAAAATCTTCTGATATTCAGTTAAACTTTATTTCCTGAACGATTTCTTTGCAGATATTTTTATACACACACACGCACACACATACACTTTCCTGGGCAGCCTGTTCCAATGCTTCACCACTCTTTCTCTGTAAATTTTTTTTTTTAATATCTAACCTGAACTTCCTCTGGTGCTACTTGAGGCCATTTCCTCTCGTCCTGTCAGTAGTTACTTCATGGCTTAAGTTTTAGCGATGATCACAAAGGTGGCACACTGCTTTAAGGACACTGCAGCACTGGTTAAGATTACCTAAGACTGCTCTTCTTGAAATGTAATTGAGAGTGGTAATGCTGTTTTTATGTGTTACAAACAGAGTTCTCTGTTCGTGTTTCTCTACCACAAACTGCAATTAACACCATTAAACTTAAAGGAGAGATTTACCCTTCCAGTTAATAGTATATGTTGTGTAGTTACGTCGTTACACGGCGTACTGGCATCATTGGTATGTCATTGGCTGCTTTCTTGCAGGATAATCTTAGCTCTGATGATGATTCCTGACACTTTGGAATTGTTGGCCAGAAATATAATCATAATAAGAACCACTGGCAATTATTGACTGTAGTCTGATTTGCAAATTTCTCCAATAAGGAAGATGCAACTACACTATAAATTGCTGGCAGCTTGCGTGTGTACATAAGACTGTACAGTTCTCTGGAAAAATAAAAGATTTCCAACTAATTCAGGGATAAGGAGAGAATCACTGAATTGAAGTGATAAGATGTTCTTCTACTACGATGTTAACTGGAAATTATAGCACTCTGTGTCACTTTGCTGGGTGACTCCTTGCACCTTTGCCTTTGCAATTCCTCGGTTCCTTATACCAAACCAAAATAAACCACTTAAATATTTTTATACCCTGACCTTAATGTCTTAATGTTTTAGATGTTTATTCAAAGTATCCAGATAATTCTGATACTATATTTTTTCATATTCCTTTTTTTACTATTATTTTGTTTGTAACACTTGTTACCACATCCAAGCTAATATAATTAAGAAGCTCATTATCCAAATCATGAATGAAACATTGAATAAAACTGTATTCAGGATACTACCAACTTACATGGTGATACAAAGAGGTGGAAAGATGGACCAACAGTGATATGAAGGTGGACCAGCAGCCCTTTGTTACTAAGGTAAGGGTTTCAGCTTTCCATGCAGCCATCTAACTTTGTAGAAGCATTTAACAGTTATATTATTAGTAATTTATAATTTATTAGCTTACTAATTTATTCTTATTGAATAGAGTTTCTGTCTTAGGACTTTCCCATTCTATTAGTTACTAGTGTAAAAACTGAGCTGTTTAAAGATGTATATTCTACTGGAGTGAAGGGGAAATTCTCATCCTAGAATCACAGAATGCCTAAGGTTGGAAGGGACCTCTAGAGGTCATCTAGTCCAACCCCCTGCACACACAGGGCCACCTAGGGCACGTGGCACAGGGCTGCGTCCAAGCGGGTCTTGAAGATCTCCAGAGAAGGAGACTCCACAACCTCTCTGGGCAGCATGAAGTATTTTGAAGCAAAATATTTAGCATTTAAATAGTCACAGAGAATGTACAGCACTGCCAAAACTTTGTTCTGTCTGGTGCCAAAAATGAACAATTTTAAGCCAAGCATCTGTAAAAACAAAGGCCAGCCTATTCAAGCCATTATTCAGGAGAAAAGGAACAATCGTGAAGAATTCCACTAGCTGAATGGTTTTCACCCAGAAGTGTATGTTTAATACTTTGCTGTGCTATGAGGACAGATATATGAAAGGAAATTTCTTGTGTTTAGTAAGAACAAAGTACAGAACTCTCATTTCATTTTATCTCAAGCAAATAAGCAGGCTTTCTTTTGATAGTAAGCATGCAGACCCTAATCTGGTCTGCAGGCCATAAACCTGGAATTCTTGTTCAGACAAAATTTGTACTTCACTGATGTCATGGACTGCAAGGTTAAATTTGTTTATTTCTGTTTTGATTGCAGAATAATAAAATTACAGGTTTACTTAAAGGGGTCTCGTGGTAAATCTAATGTAAATAGAAGAATCATTTATTCCTGTTTTCTCTGCTGGTCCTTTCATATGAATGGATGGAGAGGAAGTCATTTCTCTGCAGAACCCTTATAGTTTCCTTCTCATCTTCTGTCAGATCGACTTTTAGCCAGTTGGAACAGGAAAAGCAGGGTCCTGGATGAGTTAACACTATTTTTTTTCTGGCAGCTCTGACTTTCTGGCTCCTTTTTCAAATTATTTACTGCAAAATGTACTAATCTTATGTAATATCCACTTCGGTGACCACCTTTCCAGAGCTATCTGACCATACAATTAGCTCTTCAGCTAGAAAGGCAAGGGGCTGCATGAGACACTAACCTTTGAAAAGCTGTCACTTCTGATGCAGCTATTGCAGCCTATGCTGAATTTTACTGAGAGTGACTTAGATGAAATCCTACTGACAATGTGTACTTTCATTTTCAGTTATTTAAAAAAACAATCCTTAAAAATATGATAAATGTACTTATAACTTAGATGAGGCCTTTGAAAAGACTGACAAAGCCTACATTAAAGGGAAAAGCCAAACTAGCACTGAGGTCAAGTGCAGTTAACTTTACAAGTTAGACCTGGCTAAGGAACTGCTGCCAGCTCAGATCTGTTATGAATGGACACGCATCCACTGATGGTGATCTGCAAGCAAATAGAACTTGGTTTGTGTTTAGCCTGTTCTACACAGGAAAACAATTATTACATTAATGTATGAAAATTATAAACCATTCAAAGAAATTCCAATGCTTCAGAATGACATTATTTAAAGTAGTAGATAGATGTTTTCCTTTCCATCCACATTCAGTGAACGTGGATATCTACGATAAAAAGAATTTGTATCCCTAATGTGTGATCTTTCTAAACTGTAGTGAACAGGGTCCCTGAGGGAAGTCTAAAGACAAAGGTGAAGCTACGTTTCAAATTTGGTCTTAAGGCCTGTAAATATGTATGGCTAAAGCAGGGCTCTAGCAGGGTGCAGGTTTCTTGCTGTCTATCCATGAAAGGTAGATTTAGACCAATAAGAACAGAAAATATTATTCCCCAAACCTCTGTACTACAGTCTGTACTGCAAAATTAACTCAAATTATGCCATTTCTGGTATAATTCATCCCTAAAAACCTCGAAATTTGTTTTTCATAACAGTAACATTCAAATAACAATAACATTCAAATCTAGATTCATATTTTTCCAAAGCCTGGGAAAATGTGAATCTGCGTCATACTCTTTTCTCTTACCTCTGGATACAGACTGGACTGTGTTTGTTCCACATTTATAGTGAGTAAAGGCTTGTTATTTTATAATGCACAGCTTGAACCTAGTAAAAGTGAAGTTTTGGGAATTCAGAGAAGAAAAAGGAACAGTGAACTGAGAAATGCATGAGGAAAAACAGCCTGGTGACCTACAGCTCTATAACCAGTCTCTGAGAAAATTGCTGTGGAAGAGTTAGGAAGAGGTGAACATGCAGAAGACGAACTGCAATCCTTCTTAATACATACAACAGTCTCAGACCAAAACTCTGCTGTACAGGGCATAAGGACAAAAAAAAGAGTCCTTTCCACCACACAAGTTTTGTATCTAAAAACAAAATAACAGGCATCAGAGTAGGCACACCAAAGTAATTGTATACAAGCAGAGGTCTTAGGTAAAAACAAGGGCAAAACCCAGAAGGGTAGAAGGAGGATATAGTGCACCTAGAACCTTCGGCAAAGAAGGTATTTTGAGTAAATATTAGCAAAGAATTCCTTGAGATATTTATCCAGGTCCAATAAAAGTAGATGGGTTTATTAAATCAGCTGCTCTGTTTGGCTGCTCTACATCTGTTCCCTTTATTCGTTCTACCAACTGAAAGGAAATTTGCAAGGTCTAAATGTCAATACACCCTTCCACAGCCTGTCCTGTCAGACTATCAGCCTTGCAGATGACCCTCATAAAAGGAGAAACTCATGAAACTGCATGCAAAATGAGAGTACCCCACAGGAAAAATGACTGCCCTCTTCACGCGTTTACCTTTGAGATGTTGCTGTTAAGGCTGGAACTAGGTCAAGGAGGGAAATGAACTGCAGTTTAAACCCCTTTACCCTCCAGTTATTTGTGTTCAATCATCCACAGCTAATGTTTCTTTTCTTTTTCTTTTTCTTTTTTTCCTGGGGGAATACCATTCTGTAGTGACAGACCTCAGCGAGACATGTACCATTTGTTGAAGAAGGAGGACCCTCATAAGCTCGAACATCTCTTCACTGAATCATGGTAGAGCAGGACTTTCAACCAGTTCTCAAACTGATAGCCATGGTATGTTGATGGTTCAACAGCTACAACAGCCAGCAACATGCAGAGGGAAGAATGGTGTATTTTTTTGTTTGTTTGTTTTTTTGCAATGGTGCTTTTGAAACTGGGTTTCTCACACAGATCACTAAACTAGTGCACTAGTGTACTATGGCAAGAGCAAAGATGTGAGACTTGAAGCAGAGAACAATTTCACCATAAATGCCCCTGGGCCTTTAGCATAGGCTAAAGCGATGCCAGCTTCTCGGCATCAATGCTGTGGTGAATTGGCAGGATCTGAGGAGTAGGGAGAAGTGTTGGACTGAGAGGAGGAGGGGAGAAGGTGGAAGGAAGCAGTGACTGGCTGCTTCCTGGCTGAAGGAATAAGAAGAAAGATAGGAATGTGTAGAAGGAGAGGAAAGAGAAGGTCTTTAAATGGTTGGTTAAAATAGCAGATGAATAATGGGTTTGATAGTTACAGTGAAAATGAGATTGCTGGGTTTCCATCTGAGTTTAAAGAGACGTCGACATGTATTTACTAGCTTGTTGCTTCTGTTTTTTCTCCAAACAGATGAACACCCTTTGGAGAACTCAAGCATTTGTCTGAATAAACTGGCAAAACGCTATTGGATCTAGCAGGGAGACGTCTGAAACAACTGAAACAGAAGGCAGTTTAGATCTGGTAAAAAGATGATATGCAATTTTTATTATTATCGTTGTAACAGTGTGCACATTGGAACTTAGTAATGCTGTACTCCACACGTGTAGCATGAAATATAGTCCCTCTGTAGATCAACTCACACTCTGAAGAGAGGAATACTGACAAACAGCGACCTTTATACAGGAGTGAAGGTGATATTTATAATTATGGTTGTTTTTCTTTTCTATTGTTCCAGAATCTTCCCCATTCCTCCACCCCTTTTGCTAATTATTTTTAAACTATATACTTTTTTTTTTCACTGTCAATATTATCATGTAGCGCAAGTGCAGGTAAGTGGCTTCTCCAAATGGCTGCTTCTGGTAGCAATAATTGCAGTAAATGTATGTAGCATGAAAAATTAGCTGTGTCACACAGTCTGAACTTACATGCCTAGCCCTGTTGCCAATTTGACGAGCCACAGTTTAGTGTCCTTGTAACTCCAGCAAGTTCCATGGCATTACTTTTGAGTTAGAGCAGATGTTACTGAAGGCAGTATTTAATAAAAATTCATACTCAAAGTAGTTTATCCTCCGTCTATGGAATATACAATTTTTACTACCGTTTTTACTACGATTTGAAGACAAAAACATATTTCCTTTATATTTAGAAAACTCCTGCTGTCCACTGACTCAAAATGAAGGTGATCACTGAACTAAGAACCTCACAGTAGCCTCAACTATCACATTAACTGGAAGGTGTTGAATTAGTGACCTCAGCAATATTTTATCTTCCAAGACAGCATGGTGAGGTAGGTACCACAGATTGCTTTCCAGGCATCACAGAAATACTGCTATCCTCCGTTTGATTCTGTGACACTTTTCCCTTAAACCTCTATTCATTTTGAAGTAGGAACCACTATTGAAAAAAATTGTTCTGTGAGTAGAACACAGGATGGAAATTCACACTTGCACCAGAAATTTAATAAAGTAGTATAAGCGGTGTCTGATACAGATCTATTATACATTCTCCCCTCTGCCCTTTCAAAAGTTTATTTAAAAAAAGAGGTGTTTCTCTTGAGCTTTCTCTTTTAATTTCCTTTGGAAGTTTTTTTTTTACATTAATTCCCATTTAGTCAAAAAAGCCTTTTTTTTATGTTAAAAATGATTTTGTTGGAAAATCTGTTGACTAGCTCATTAAATAATAAGAGTAGAAAAGTGAACTAATTTTTTTTCTTGCTCTGTCATTTACTATATGTCTTTTGATTGTATCTCTGCTCCTGGAATGATGTTACTGAGACGTGCCTGTCTGGTAAATCACCAGAGTGAGAAAGAAGCTTAGCTCTTTGAAATGCGTGTAGACAAATTTGTGTTACACCCTCTGTGATGCGATGATAGCATATGTAACATTAATCAGATATAGATGCAGGTAATCCAATTATTTGCAGACTTCAACAAATATTAACAGAAGAAACACCATACCTGCGGGCAGTGATCCACCTTGCTGACAACAGATTAGAATCCTAACTAGAATTTGTTCATTAAAAATAGGAATATACAGGGCTTACCTCCGTTTTCCAGTAGTGTAATAAGTATTCTCATTTTCACTGAATTTGATGAATTCAAAGGAGTGGCATTGAGCTATGTCAGGTGTGACATCTACTCCTGACTGCTGATGTGATAGTGCTTCCTACAGAAATGAAAACTTCAGATGTAACTAGTTTACATTTCATGCAGATGTTAGATTGGCCACAGAGCCTCCTGAAGGCCAGTTTTTTGGAGTTTTTTGATCAAATTTGGGCAAAAATTTTCTCTGAGCACATATTTTCCTTTCTTTTATCAGGTAGAGGTGTCTGTTTTTTAGTCCATCTCTAACTATGTTCCTTAGCTTGCTGAAACTAGAATCGTAATTTTTTTCAAGGACAGTGGACATTTCTACTTATTTGGGCATACATGAAGCCTTGAATCCTGCTGGTGCCAAAGGCTCAGGCCTGCTAAAGGAAGTCTGTACAGGAAAGTCTTCTATCATAACTTGACACATCTGATATGCTAATCAGATTTCAAAGAAAAGTGTGTTTTAATATTTCCTGGTTCAGATCCTTTCCATTGCTGAAGTTGATGTCAAAGCATACGCAACAGTAACTGGATGAGCAAGTCAAACTTGCCGAGTTCAGATCCAGATATGCGAACAATTTACCAATTTATTGGCTCTCAAATGCCAGTTAACAATCAGAAGAAGAGCTATCCATGCAATGTTACAGGGTCAGGCAGTCTGGCTTCTTGCAGGAAGGATGCCAAAGAACAAGTCTGGGTAATATTCCAATAAAACTGTGTTTTCAGTGATTATGTTTCTCTGATGCCTCTGGCTAGATGAGCCTACAGTCAGATACCTCAGGGAAAAGACCTTCTGTGAAAAATATGGTAAGGGAGGAAAAGCCTCGCTGTAGACTTCACAGAATCAAAATGTTGTAGTTACAGGAGGTGATGAGGCTTCAGCATTCACAGCTTGGACAGAAGAGTCAGCTGTTTCCAGATGCTTCACTGATGTCCCAAATCAAGATTTCATTGCATTTTTTGAAAGCTTGTATTTCTGATAATGTGTAAGATATATTACAGGAAATAGATACCTGTGGTCATAGAAAGAAGATTAAAGTGCTCGTGAGTGGTTTTTGTTGTTGTCATTTGTTTGTTTTTTAAATAGTTATCAGTTATAGAAAATGATCTCCTTCAGGCATTGGCTTGACTCGTAATAGATGCAGAAACCTTTGAAAAGGTTCATGATTGGAGTCCTGAATTTACTACAGTGTTCACAAGCCAGTTTGCCTTAGCAAAGCTCTCAGGCAAGGCAGTAAGACTTTTTATATTGACATCTGTGGGGATGCCCACCTATAGAAAGCCCCCAGCACTCAGGATAACAATGAAGTGGAAATATTTCAAGAAACTACAGGATTTAATTCTGCATGGCAGGTGTTAGTACTCAGTGTATTAGCATGTTATATTGTCTGTGTCAATAGCTGGTGGCAAAGTCTTGTTTCTTTATGATAACACTAACTATACATCAGTTCCCTTTAGAAAAACTGATGACCTTGAAGGGTGAGCCACTTGCATCCTGTTGGCACAGCCTCCTTTCAGGACTGTTTCTCTTGATCCCTTTTACTGGAAGAGACGAGAGACAGCTGTGCTGAAAGTAAGTGATGCCCAACCAGGCAATGCTACCTCTTATCCAAACAAATGGTGAGGCACATGGCCTGTTTAAAGGCACAGAGTAGACTCGTGTCAAGTCTTCTCCTGTGCATGACCCCATGCCACCAAATGAGGGCTATGACAGCTCATGACCAGGATGGAGACATCCCATGGCTGAAACCTGACCTCCACAGATGACAATATTGCAGAGACTTGAGCCAGACAACTGGCTATAGGCATATCTTTGGCATTAGTCCCACAGAGGAAACAGAAAATGTTTTTTTTTTCTTGTTTAAAACCTTCAACAGCTTTTCCAGATTTGGTTCCATTTACCTATCAAAAATATATTTTAAAAATCATTCTCTTAAGTTTTACACTTTAATAAAAATAACTTAAATATTTTTTCATTGATCGTTCTAGAAGTATTTCCTTACGCAGCTGTTGCTGTATTGAATTTACCATTTGCTGCTGTAACATATCAGGACTTTCAAAAAGGAAAATGAAACTCCTTCTGTTCTACAGCACCATGCCAATTGTAGAAGTGAAAAGTGACAGGTAACAAAAACAAAAGTACAAAAGAAAACATGAAAGTAAAAGAACCTCTTTCTTCTTACAGCACTTGTTCTAAGGAAGCACTTGTTTGAAGATGGTAGAAGGAAGAGAAAGAAGAGAAATGAGGAAACAAAAATCTAATCATCTGAAACACTCAAAAGGATGCATGGTGAGTATACTTTAAAAATGAAAAGAGGTTGGACTTGAGTGCAAAATGCATAGTTTCAGGCAATTTCATGAAGCCATCAGCCAGTCTCCCGGGGTTAGTTTCCTCTGGAGTATATGGACCCTGTTCGTGCTGGGAAGCTCCCAAGCTGTATTTCCACTAAGCCCTAGGTGAGACCCCTGTGGCCCTTAGACACAGTTATTTGGGGTTGGTTTTGGGACTGTTTCAGTCTAACATACAGAAATGAATGAGAAGGAAGGCGGCTGCTTGATACCAATGCTTGAGTTGTGAATCTGAAACGTGAGATCAGAACATCTTATGATTCAAGGCCAGTATGGATAATGATGAAGGCTGATGTAGGGCAGAGGGAGCCAATCCTAACACTGTCTTATCCCTTCTGCCTCTGGAGAGAAGTTCCCAAAGGGAAGTATCCTGCAAATCCAGGTTTCACC
>JAWLRI010000458.1:70850-107876 GCA_034781795.1 Crypturellus tataupa | reverse complement strand
ATTTAAGACCCACCTAACTGAAATACATTTAGTTTTTTACATTTAAATTACCACAAAATTAGCACAGACTTTTTCATGATCTTTTTGAAATGATTAGCTTTGACATAGAGAATCTTTGTGTTCATTTTACACGACTGACTTATAATACTATTGACTGTTAAGGTTCTCAGAGCAAGTACATTGCCTTATCATTGCTTCAGAAGATGTTATCACAGAGTGGTTATATGAAGTCATCTTTTTCCATAGAGATGAGAACAAATATAGCTAAGAGAATAACAAACTGATTTGATAGCTGTAGATTTTTAAAACATAATTTTCTCCTTTTTAATGTGCATATACCAGAATCCATTTAAAAAAAAAACCATTACATTTTATTCAACAAAGCAGAGAATTTAATTAGTCACAAGTAGTCTTATAAAGTCAAACGTGATTTGTTATATGTAAAAAAAGAAGAGGCAGGTCAACAAATAAGGTAGAATTCAGAGACTGGACAGCTGTATGAGCTGGACAGCCTATGTATATACTATGACTGGACAGCCTATGTATATACTATACAATGCCTAGGTATATACTTAGGTGATGTATATATTACATCATATTTCGGAACATCTAATTGTTAGTTGTCAGAAATTAGATGGAAAGTTATGTATAGTTGAGCTATTTTTTTCTTGAGAGATGTGGGATTTTTCGCACCAGGATGTCCAATTTGTGAATACATACTGTGCGTATGCTTGAAAAGAAGTGTGGAAAACACGTCTCTGACAATTTCGTAAAGGCATTAGCCAAATAATCTCTGATTCCCTGGGCTTGCTTCCCTCTGTTGACTCTAAAAGCATCTAAAAATTGCAACCCTGAAATTGTGTTTTGTGACTACTCACTGCAGCTGTGGAGTTGTCCGTCTGGGAGAAGGCGGCAAACTTAGAGCCTCATGATAGCATTGTTACTGCTCTGCATGCGAGGCAGCTGCACTCCTGCCGTAGCTTTCAGCAATGGCTCACTTTGCTGCTCTGTCCCAATGACAGTGGGAGAAAAATTCAAGCTTGTGGGCCAAGGAGGTGAGAGGAGGATTGAGTTGTTTGCTTTTCTCTTATTTTAGTATCAGCTGTATTACGGAACACTGCGCGGGTTATTAACCCAGGCTGCGCAATTTGCACTCACGCAGCGAGCTCAGCATCTACCTGAAATCCTCTAGGCTCTCACCCATTGCTTCTCTGCTGACATGAAGATGCTATCGTAGAAGTGTGGATTGAACACCTCTCACATTCACAGGATTAACACAGCAATCTGCATACAGTTTCAGCAAGGTACCTTAAAGAAACGCCTTAGAAAGATATAAATCAGGCCATTTTATCGTGCATATAAATTGTTGTCTTTCTGTGAGACTGTTAGCAATTTGTGGGTTTGTGACAACTGTCCTGACAGGAAACCATTGGATAATAGTATAGGCTGAACTGTACCCCTAGTAGTCAGAAGACTGTGAAGTCTCAATTTCCTGAAACTAAGCCTTGGAGATAGCTCAGTGTCAGGAGAAATAAAAGTCTTCGTTTATTAGTATTAATTCACCAAGATATTCGGTACCTTTATTGAAATATCAGGATAAATCTGTGTAAACTGAAGTTATACACTTCTTATTTGGATAATATAGCATTTATTTACACCTCATATAAACTGACTAGGTGTACTAACTTCCTTTTAAATTTATTAAAGGTCCTATATATGAAAAATTTAAACAGTGATACAATGAATTCCTAAGCACCTGCATAAATCTTGAAATAGGGAATCAATTTTCATAGCTTTTCCAGCCTTCCTTTGCTGAAGTGTCTCACTTTTGCCTTTTGCTGAAGTGTCTTTTTTGCCTTTTATATTTGCAGAATTCTATGTTTTAAAGGATTTTAAAGTGCTTGAAAGAGAAACAGAACGTGTCTAATACTAAAACAAGGTGTTTTAATCAACTTACAGATTTTTCTTTTGGTTTAGAAAATAACTTCAGGAAGAAGATGATTTGCCAGCTGATCTTGTGTTTGGCTCTTTTAATATAGTACCTTATTTTCTCTGACTGAGCAGGCAGGTGATGGCTCTAGTATGGATATATTTTTTCTGAGTGGTCTTAGCTAGGTTTCTTCTATCAGCCAAATGCCGCAGTTATTTTAACTAATTCATTCTCCAGTGTCTTCATGAGGAAAAACCTGCTGCTTTCTTTTATTATTCTTTTTTTAATTTCTGGCAAAGAAATAAAGACTAA
Organism: Crypturellus tataupa; assembly: GCA_034781795.1. Taxonomy (NCBI): domain Eukaryota; kingdom Metazoa; phylum Chordata; class Aves; order Tinamiformes; family Tinamidae; genus Crypturellus; species Crypturellus tataupa. The sequence continues at coordinate 105,634 of JAWLRI010000458.1, read as the reverse complement.
GAAAAGGTCCGTGCACTGCTTTTTTCTGCAGGAGTAGACCCAGAGTCAGGGACCGAAGCTTTGTAGAAAATAGAAGCCAGAGTTTTGCCCAAGGTCACACAGGAATTTAGATTCAAAACCAACCAACCTCTGTTCAGGTCTACAACATGGGAAGTCTAGTACTTAATGGCACCCAATTTTTAGATGAAATTTTGGTAAAAATTTGAAATATTTCGTTCATAATTTTTTTAATCTAATTTGGTGGAGTCTCAGATAAAGCTATACTGTAATTAAAAAACAGCAGAACTCTATTTTTTATAAGAAATTAGACCCTAGTTTCAAAATGTTACACTGCATTGTCAAGGCAACAATATCAAATCTTGATAAGCAGAATCATGGTGAACGATAGACATAGTTTTGAACGGGGTTAACACAGCTTTTTCTGAAGGTTGGAGAGGGCCACAGCACTCAACCAGTTGCTTTTAAGCAAACAGCACCTACAATATCTTTATACTCTGTAGCGCATAGCATCGCCTTTGTGCTAGATATCCTATTGACTCTGTGTTACTCACGCTATATGACCTCACCAAAGAGATAAGACCCTCATTCGATAAAAGGTTACTTCAATTAAGAAAAGCCCTGCTGTCCGATAACCTGATTAAGAGCTGAGTACTCAGGGTGGTGTTGTGAGACCTTTCATTTCTAATCACTTCTGGCTTCTTGCTGAGCAACTTTGTGAAATTATCCAGCCTTTGGCAAACTTTCGTATAAAAGATGCTTATTGCACCTAGAGATAAATTATTCTTTATTTGTTCATTTTGCTTTGAGGTGGGGCCCATCTCTTTGTACGGATCAGTTTTCTAAAGACTTAGTTTCAGAAGATTTGACTTCCGTTTGAGTATCCTTGGTGCTTTTACATTTTTATCATCTTTAGAAACCAAGTGATTAAACTTGAGATTTTAGATCACAGATTTACATGCTAGTTTACAAGTTCTCTACCCAGATGGCAGCAATTTATACCAAATTTGAGTAAAATTCCAAACTCTCAAAGTGGACGTCAGGTTCTCTCTTTACACAATCTAGTAACTGCAAATCATAGAAGTCTTTTAATTCCTAGAACAATGCAATACCTCTTCCATCTCTGAACCTATTGTCACACTTCACTATCAAAAAGTAATGGAAAATTGGAAGCATAATGCGAGACAAGGTTTTAGGGCTTGCATTCCCCTTTCAAAGGGTGGAAGCAGCTGTGGGGAAAATGCCATGTAGTTTGCTTCATAGTTTGGCACTTCTTCCTTTGTTGCTCCCTTCAGATGTCTAATCTTTGAATCAGTATTGAACTTTTACCAACATGGCTCTTAACAAAGCACCTGGGTAGGAAGGAGACGTGACCTCTTTTTCTTTTTCAGTTTAAACAAGAAAACCTTCTGATAGCAGTGCTGTAGATAGCAGTAAAGCATTGCTGCTTGGAAACTAGCAGTGTTTTTTCATGGCAACAGGAGTCCCAGGCACTTCTGGAAGACACTCTTGGAGCAGCAGAACCTTTGCTCTGCCTAGCAACATGAAGGCAAAATGGAAAGTACCTTAATAACTTTTTCCAAGATTCACATCCATTTGTTTCAAACCTTCCTGTTTCTGAACTTGCTCTTGCTGTTAGGATGACTTCAGTTCTATCTCATGAGCTGGGAGCCAGTTTAGAGTATGTGTCCTCCGATGCTGAGCTTTTGCAAATAGATTATAGACAAATAGACAGCATGTGCTGTTAGTTCACCCAAACCTTAGGCAAAGACTTTGCTGGGTCAAAAGTAAACTGACTCCCCTCCCAGGATCTCTCACTTTCAGTCCAAGTCCAGTGTCATTTCTTAGGTTAAGTATAGACTAGGTGCTGCCCTTTATCAATTCCTTCTGTACTTTCAGGACTCCTGGACCAAGTAAATTCACTTAAATGTCACACCGTCCAAGAGGCAGTGCTCACAAGTAATAGATATCTGCATACATCCAACAATAGAAATCTACTTTCATTATCCCTTACTAACTTTGTTTCTAGCACAAAACATCCCGTATCTGATTCATCTGGCCAGAAAAGCAGTTGTTAAGTGCTTAACAGACATGTAGCAGATAAAATTATGATACAATAATCTTTAAATGCTCATTGTTCATAGATCAGTCATGTAGAATGTTTGAACAGTCCATAATTTTACAACATTATGTTGTCATCAGAATGGTTTATGTGAGAGCCGGAAAGCAGAAAAGCTGATAATGACAGCCTTAAAGAAAGAGGATGCTGAAAAGAGCACTTGCGAAGTAAAATTTAAGTAGATCAGAAACACAGGTCTACAATGTGAGAGAAGGATAAACTAGGCTTCCAGACTCTTTCTTTTAATCCTGGCATCATCAATAACTTGCTATGAAATGTGGCATAAATACCTTTATGATATATTCTCATATGGGCACTCATATGTAAGTGCTATCATATGTAGCACTTACAAAGCTATAGCTTTGTACCACAGCCTTCTATCCAGGCAAGAGAGAAAGAGAGAGTCTACTTCCATGTAAGAACATTTTGATAAATGAAATATATATGAAGTAATTAAAAAGTACTATTCTTTCTCCAATAAAAGCCCTACATGTGCTTGGGCTTTCAGTTGGCACTGAGCAAAACAATGAGCAAGGAGAAGATTAACTTTTATTATCTCCTCTGAAATGCAGGAAAAGTAGTTTGAGGCAGTGGTGTCAAGTGTGCCTGCAGCACTGGAATCATTGAGATAATTGGTACTGTAATTCCAAACATAAAAAAGCCTGTGGCAAGATGCTGTTTCTTATCTGAAACCAAGAAAATAAAATGGGATAAATCTTACATCACAGGTAGCCAAGCACTTCATGGCTCCTGCAACACTGGAGATTCTGATAGTTCCCAGCCAAAGAACAGGATCATTAGAGGAATATCATTCACATCATTATTCCTCTAAAAATCGAAGGACAACTGAACTGTGCAGGGATAGGACCAAAATATCCCCTTAGCATTTCCAAGGATGGAGACTCCTAAACTTCTATGAGCAGTCTATTCCAGAGTTGGACCATCACAACAGGGAAACTTTTTCTTGTGTTTAAATTAAATTTCCAGTATTTCTGTGTGTCTCCATTACCCCTTGCCTTTGCCTTTGCACTGGGTACCACTGAGAACCGCCTGGCTCCATCTCCTTTCCTCCCTACCATCAGGTATTTATACACGTTAAGAAGATCCCTTCTGAACTTTTTCTTCTCAAGACTAAACGATTCCAGATCTCTCCGCCTCTCCTCATGTGACAGCTGCTCCAGTCCCATAGTCACCATTGAGACCTTTTACTGGACAGTGTGTCTATGTCTCCCTTGGTAAGCCCAGAACTGGACACAGTACTGCAGATGAGGTCTCACCTGTATTCGGTAGATGGGAATAATTACCTCTCTTGATCCTCTAGTGATGCACTTCCTAATGCAGCCCAGGATGTTGATAAGCCTGCAGTTGTGCTGGCAGTGCGTGGGTAGGTGGTGCAGCGTGCAATAAAAGCGTTCTAAGACAGTGGGCAAATGCAACCTAGTAGTCAAAAAGCAGCTCGCAAGGGATTTATTACCCTGATGGATGGGAGTACCACCCAGTACTGGACAGCAGCAAAACTGAATTCAGTCTCAAGACAACAATCTAAGATCTGATGCAGGAACATTATAATATGGACGCTGCCCAGAATTCGAACAGGATGCAATGACATATGGCATGGAGAGACGCTGATAAAGCTAGGACCAGGAACCTCTGAGATTATATATTATATTATATATTGCATTATATATTATATATGATATACTATATTGTATGTAGTATGTTGTATATATTGTATATATAATATAAAATACAACATATACATAATCTGATTAGATTATTATATCAATAATATTCAAATTATCAGATCAATATGTAAATATATGCATACATATGTAGAAGCAGGAGGATGAATGAGTGTACGGCCACATGTGTGAAGAAGAGGTAATCTAGCATCTATTAGGCTGTTCCTAGTGTCAAGTTAAGAGTCTAGTAGTGGTGAGAAATCCTGCAAGTATCCTGCAGGTCTGCATAGATCCCAAACTGCCTTGCAGAGCAATCATTAGTTGCCACTACCGGGAGATGTGCAATATAATTTACCCAGGTTAAAGTGTGGAAGGCGAGCTGTGGCACATTAAGTTACATAAACCATTTGTTTGTTACCTCCTGTGAGCAATAACTGATCCCAAAGATGTTTCAGTGTAAACGGAATCACAAACATGCAGGCATACTATTCTGCATGAAAATATCAGGGAAGAGTCAATCTAGGACCTTTGCTGTCAAAAAAAGAGGATGAGATGTACTTACATTGAAAGCAGCAAATGGAAATCTTAGAGAACTGAGATCATGTTTATTGGCTCTGGAATTAATTGGTAAAAAATGTCAAATCAAAATTAGAGCAGCAGTTATGCAGATATTTTCAAATTATGCAAATACCATTCTGGGCCAGCAGTTTTGTTTCTCCCAAGTGGGCATTTATTTTTATTTTTTCCTCATGGAGTAGTATGACACCTATGCAAATGTTAGACCTTGTGAACATTATAAAACTTGTTGTGTTTTTGGCTTTTTGTCGAACATAAGCCAAGCATAACTGGTGTCTGCAGAAACAGGATCTTCCGAAAAAATACTAAGTATGCACAGATATATGTTCTGCTTTACTAAGGGTGCTTGTAAGAATCTTGTTATTGTACCCAGAGGCTGCAAAGTCTCCTTCTCTGGAGATCTTCAAGACCCGCCTGGATGCCACCCTGTGCCCCATGCTCTGGGTGTCCCTGCTTGAGCAGGGGGGTTGAACTACATGATTTCTAGAGGTCCCTTCCAACTTCAGCCATTCTGTGATTCTGTGAAAAGAAAAATATTCCTCATCAGTCAAATTGCCAAACCTTACTATGAGGAAGTAGTAGAAAACCTCCCCCTTTAAACAAGTACATCTTCATTGAGGAATGTATGTTACGCATTAGCAATGTGCTCTCTGGTGTGCACATCCATCTTTCCCCCTGCAATGACACTGCAAAGGTGGTCCGAAGTTTCTTTTAATGGACTTGGGCCTTTTGAGGTAAGCTCCATCTTTATTTAGGCCAGTTTCAATTTTTCTGGTAAAGAGGGAACTGATGTATCAAATCAGGTGCAGTGCACAGGTTGTGTGGTGCCGGCTGATCTGCTGAACAGCTTTCCCCGGTGACTTTGTGGCCATTATCTGTCATGACATTCCCCTACGCAAAAACCCGCCTCATGAGGCGCCGTGCCCAAAGTCTCCACATTAGCCTGTCTTGTCTTCCTGCAGCATTGTGGTTCAAACTGGTGCCACTCTACCTTGCTGAAGATATCCTTAGCCATCTTCTGGACGGGGAAACTTCCTGCTAGTTTTTGACATTGTACAGAAGATAACACTCTTCAGCACACTAATATGTGAAAGTTCAGTCGTATTGACCGCCATTGTCAGGAAATCAGGGATTGGGCCTACAATGCACAGGAATGACCTTACGCTCTCTTGGGAAAAGATAGATTTGAATGCACATAGACGAACTGATACTATTTCCTCCATCAACTGCAAAAAGAGGATGCTGTCACTTCTGTTTGGTTTATCAGGAAGAAAAGAAGTGTCAACAAATAGTCACACGTCCTCAAACATGCGTATGGTCCCTGGAGAAACTGGGAAAGCAGGCTGGGAGTTTTCTCTCTTCATGAGGAAGCGCTTTTACTTGTGTTGTTCCTGGTGTGACATCTGTATTTTCCCCTTTCCTCCCTTCCCTTAACCCAAACAGGCAAAGGCGATAGCAAATCTGTCAGGCCTCCTGGTGAAGTTGCCAAGTAATGTGACGTCCTGATATGTTACACTATCTGACTCTGTATCATGCTCTGGGAAGGGGAGGTTATCGGGTTGTTTTACCACCTCGGTAATACAGCCTCTTCCCACAGAATGTGTGCGGCAAGAGAATCTGATGCTTTTCCCAGTTTAGCAAATATTAATGCATTTGTCATGGTCACTTGAGTAAGTCCGTCAGTGACGGAGAAGGAAATGGCTCTATTTGTCTTCAGTCACAACAGTAAAGTCTGTTAGCTAAATGAGATGCATAATTATGATGCTTGGATAACATATGAAAATGAAGAAGGAAATAATACAAAGTGTTTTAACGTGATTGTGGAAGATTTTAACTCCCAAACTCAAGCACAGGCATTGTTTATTTTCAGCTTGCTTCAGCTCACTTATCCAGTTAACTTTAACAAAGGTGTATTTCAGGAGACATTTCCAGATCTGGAGCACTGATTTTCATCTTAAAGCAGAGCTCCCTTGACATTAGCAAAGTACTGGAGCATAGATCTGAAATACTGATAGTTGCAGTGTGAGAAGGTAGGGAGGAGTAAAAAGGTGACTGAACAAGGATTGTTGGTGTTTCTACTTTCAGAGATCTGTGTGCAGTGCCTACAGGCAAGGAGAAAAGAGTTTATCAAGGACCAGGACCGACAGGTCACACTCAGAGACAATTTAAAAAAAAAAAATAAAGAAACTGTTTAGAAACTGATTAAAACAGAAATAAGACATGAGAACTGGTAATGATTGTGTGCTTCGATTTCCCAGAGCAGCTTTGAAATTCAGATGCAGTTTCATAGAGTGAGGCAGAGATCCTCTGCAGATTTGTCTTGAATAACTCCTCTGGGTCACTCATATTCAGAGAAAAAAATAAGATGAGGGGATAGGGGGAAGTACAAAAATAAGTCTGTGGTTTTGTGAGAGAGAGCATCCTGCAAGAGTTGAATTTAAAATTAACTACGTTTCTTTTCTGTTTCTGAAGTTGCTTAAGCTATAGCCTGTGTGAGGAATATTTTCCAAAAAAGGGGATTGAGAAAAGTTAATAGAAGTATTAGAAGTTGGTTTTCTGAAAAAAAAATATATATATATAAAAAAATCAGGAAAACTAATAGTGAAATCAGTTTGATTTGCAAATCAAATAATGTCTTTCTGTTGCCAGTAGAAGGAAAGTAGCTAGAACTTCTTTTTCTTATTAATACCATGGTACCCAAGGTTGTATTTGCCTTACTGATTTATACACAGCTGATGTCTCAGTTCATGTAACTCTCTTCAGTTCATATAACTGTGACTCACATATCAAATAATGACATTATCTATATTATTTTTCTCAACTTTTTATCTATATATTTACCTAGGCAGTCAGCAACATCTTGCATGATACCAAAGAGAAAACAATTTCAACATATACAGATGGATAAAATTACATGAGAGAAGTAAATGTGAGACGTGTAAAGATATGTAAACCAGCGTCACTCTGCAGCATGCCTAGGTGGATGCTATTGTATAGCGCAATGCAGTTTGCCCTTTGACTTTTTGTGTCACAGATAATAAAATTATTTAGTATGTGGGAATTCTGGACATCCTTGCCTGCTTATCTGCTCTTCCTACCTCATTTCAGTGGAAAAGGCAAGAAAATATGGGTATGCCTCTAAAGCAGGTATCTGAACTATGGCTGCCAGCAGCCCTTGTTCCTTGAACCTCAGCTTAAGCTAGCAGAGGCTCTGGTCTGTTAACTCTCTAACTTTAAACATTTAATTGAGATAAGCTCCATGTCAAAGTTTAGTTCCCCCCTGAAAATTCTTGTGGAGATTTCCTGCTGATGAAGAATGTCTCTCCCAGGAAAGAGCAACTTCTTCCCCTGTCCTGGCTCTAGTGTTGTTTTACCTATCCATAAGGATTGTTAATATAAGCTCCATCGATGGCTGTAAGACAAGGATGTCTAATATATTTTTATATATATTTTAGCTATTGTACGAACTGACTAAAGAGAAGTGTGTAATGCTAAGAGAAGAGAACAAGCTGGGGAGGCATTTCTCTGGTCAAATGTAAATACAAAGCAGTGCTGACACACTGAAAAGCACGTTACAATATTGCCAAAATACATATAAATGGGTGGTAAAAGATAAGATATTGGGATTTGGGAATATATGCACCTCCAAGAAACAATGGGAATTGGATTTTGAAGCAAATATAAGGAAAATGAAATGATCTGAAAAATTGTTTTTTACTGACTATCCAAAAAAAGTGAAGAATTGAAGAGGTAGCATTTTCCTGTTAGGTTAACTTTTCAACCTGGGCTTTCATTTTCTTCTGAATACTTTTCTCTTTGTGTGTCTTGCAGATTTGAATCTGTGTATGTAATAAACTATATGCACGGGTAGAGTTCTAAGGGACATCTATTAGAATACTGTTTCAATTTCTGTCTTTATGCCTTGATCTGCAAGGTTTTAGGGTAATGGATTATGAAAGGGATTATTTTTGATCCTTTAACTCTCTAAATTAGACACTGTGCAAAGTAAAAGAGAACTACTAGCATCTCAAGGAGAAAGGCACCAAAATTTGAATCTGAATCCATCTTCAGAATTCATGGAGGCAGATGTCTCCTTCATAGCAATTCAGTCTTTTACAGACAGAAACTACCCATGCCTCCTACCCACACTCTGGCCAGCCCCCGGAACTTCTTCCCTCTCTCAGAGCTCATTTCCCTAAGCCATACAAGCCATACTTTTTTTCCATCTTACACATGTTTGGAATAAAAAGAAGAGGTGTCAGCAGAACTCACATACTGTCATCTCAAGCACTGTCAGTCTTAGAAACCCTTCTGGATTATCTTGGAAGTCCTGTCAAGCAGTTACAGTAGGAAAACACCAGGAAAACTTTTGCAAACGTGTGCGTCAGACTAACCATGGCAGCCAAGCCTGCAAATCCCATAAGTTTCATTTGTCAGTGACTGGCCAAGTAGCTCCTTCCAAGGAAAGTGCGAGAAATTGCACGACAGACGGCGAAGAAATAGCTTATTAATAACAGGACTTTCTTCCTATCTCTCCTCAGGCAAAGAAGCCTGAAAGTTTATATAACAGGGTCTTCAGTATCTCTCTATGAGCTAGAGAGAGCTGAGCAGCTACCCCTCATGCAGGAGTGGGAACCATGGGGTGATCTGTTGACTTTGTTGACTGCTGTTTGGCTGTAGCTGCCACGTAGCCGCACTATGTAGAGGAGCTTCAGTGATACTCCAAAGAGAGGAAAACACGAGTTTGAAAAATACCAAGTGAGGAGCAGAGATAGGAGGAGTGACGAGTTTTAGGCAAAGCATTGGCAGTTCTCATGACATGAAGCAGGAGGGAAACTTAACTTTTATTGTTAAAGGCTTGTTAAAGCCTTTGCTAAAGATCGCAGTTCTTATTACCCTTGTTAAAGGATAGCCCAAACTTTGCATGTGTTTTTAGCTCCTATGTTCGCCTTGAAGACAAGGTTACTTGTGTTCTTTTGTCCTCAGCACATAGGAGGGTGGACTCCAATGCATTGAATAAAACAAAATTCATAACTTCTCAGGTGAGTGTCTCTGATGAACCATGATCCTTGGTATTTTACCCTGTGACTAAACTGAGCTAATTCTGTCAATCTAAGTAATGATTCTACTACTATAATGTAACAAAACTCCTGGATTGAGATCTGGGACTCTGACTGGTCCTCTGACTGTAAGCAAACATGCTGGGTCAAAAGCACAGATGTGCTACTGTTCACGTAAAAGGTGTTTTATCAGTTTGCTTAAGTGCTGACTCTTAGCTTATAAAACACTTGGATTTACTGTATAATACATTCAACTTTGAGAAACTGTTTGTAACTAAATAAACGTTTCTGATGGAAAGTGATAAGCCTTAGAGCCACAAAACCATTTCTGTTTGCCCGTTAAGATTGAATGGCCTGCAGAAAAAGTAGATAAGGAAACAGATATTTGTTCTTTACAAATAGCTTCTTTTTACGTTTGGTAATTCACGCATGTTTGAGATAAACACCAGATAAACAGGGATGGTTCTAATGCTTTCTATACAGCACTCAAGAAAATGCAACAATGCCTTCAAGTTCTTGTGCTGCCTTTTTAACTGCGTCATTCTTTGCAGAATATTTTAGGCAATTTTTAGAACAGAGTTATAAGTCCTTTTTTGGATGGCGAGCGTGGGAGGGTCAGTGCTAAGTGATAGGTGAATTCTGCTCTCAGTCCCTGATCCTAGATTTAGATGCCTCAAAAGCAGGGATTCTGCCAGCCATGCCAAACTCTCCTGCCTTCTTTCCCTTGGGACTGTATGGTAAAGTGCTGTTCAGCTTCCCAGCTCTTACTGCTTTCATGTAGCATTTGCACTCATGTAAAAGATTTCTTTTCTCCCAGTTGTCACCTTAATCCTCTACAACTACTTCCAGAGCTTCATTTATTCACAGGAATTCATATAGTGTCTACAAACATTTGATTTCTGGAATTACAGAATCCTTGGAATATCAGTTATTTTAAAATGGAAGAGTTGTGGCATCCTGCAAAATGAATGTAAATTAGTCTGTACCACTGCACCTACTTTCTATAGGTTAATGAGCTAAAATCTCTAAGGTTATAGGTTATAGTGCTGTCACTTTACTGCTTTCACCTGACTTCAGCAATCTGTACTTTTGTACATAGCAGTCAGTTGGCCATATAAAGGAATTTATTCTCTGCATTAAAGCTTTTAACAGTAATAGCCACAGAGCTATACAAACAGAAACCAATTAACATTTGAGAGGTCTTGCTGGAAGCTGTGTAATTTCTCACACAGTCGAGAGAGGGTATGGGCATGGAACATGAAAATAGAGTAAGTATATTATGGTTTACCTTAATATAAGAACAGTCACATGGTTGCCTGTAAAGGAATAATACAAGCAATTAATCTTGTAGTGCACTCATGTGTTAAGATTGAAATCTTTATAAATTACACAGTAAAGATAATCCAGCATCAAATATCCTTCTAAGTCAAGCAGCACTTTTCAAGGCATTTACAAAGTTAATGTTTGACATTATGTTTCTAGTGGCGTTAATAACATAAATGTGATGTAATTATAGCATTAACCAATAAAATAAAGGGTATAAAATACAGAACCATTGCAAATACCTTATAAGTAAAAATGCCAGATAGTTTGAGGATAAAATCAACATATTTCATTCTTTATCAGAGACTTTTTTTTTTCAAGTAAATAACTCTTCCTCTCCAACATCTATTTTTCTTCTTGATTCTCTTGAGCAAAAACTTTGTGAGTATGAGAAGAAAAACTGTTGTGATCTGATTCTTGGAATAGTGTATGAACTTACTAATAAAAGGTGCTAAAGTAAACATGTTGGTAAAAATAGGACCTATTACAGTTTAATAAGTCATGTGATTGTATTGAAACATGATACTAATTTTTTAAAAAAGCCTTTTAAATAGCCTGTCTTTATTGAACATTGCATGTATGCATTTCTACGTAATCAAATTTAAGCAGTTTGAATAGTTTTAGAGACTTATTTAAGAGGTACAATATTTGCTCTACATTTTCTACTGATAATATTTGATTTTGGTTAAAGTCCATGTATTCCTAGTATTCAATGTATATTGAGACTCTGACTTTTTACCATAGTTTTCATGTTAGTAAATGTTTTTTTGACCAATATCTTTGTGTATGAAGGTTGTGAAGTTTTTAACAAGCACCATTTATGTCTGCTTTTTTGACAAACTGATGATGAAGGATTCTAAAAGTTCTACTTTGCAATCTACAAATACACTATTTAAAAAGCAAACTATTCAAAAACAAATATTATTTCATACTGTTTGCGGGTAAACCTGAGAAGTGAGTTTTCAACAGTACTCACCTTCAGTGGATTTGTAGCAAGCTGACAAAATAATATATGAGTACCTGAGGAAATACTGGATCACAGTTAATTTGCTTTCCTCTCTAAGATCACCTTGTTTTTTTCCATGACAAACTCGGAGTGTAATCCTGAGCTGCTTCCAACGCGTGCTGTCACTACATTAGAGTGTGTACCTGTCTGTTCATTGATCCTCAGAGGTTTTATCCCAGCAGGCTGTATTTGTTAGAGTTTCTCTGAATCCAAGGAAACGTCTCCCTAGAAAGTGACTTCAGTTCTTGGAAGGTGTCTCCAAACCTGGAGACCTGTTTGGTGAAAATGGCATTCCAGAATATCATTTTTACTTAGTAGCTGTGGTATCTGAGAATACACTAATATTTTTAAAAACTGTATGCCAGCTTATGACCTGATATTTTCTTTGTATTCCCAGCTAGCTAGCATTTTTTATTATTATTCTTTTGATCTAAAACCCTTCCTTTCCTCTTTTTTAGCACTAACAGTTACACTGAAGCTGGTGGACTCAATCAATTTTTTGATGAACCTGGGGATATCTATGTATATATATATATTTATGTATATAGGTATATGCACTAGGTACTGGTTTATTGTATTTTGATGGCAGCTGAAGGCAAATATTCATAGTTTAGCTATATTTGCTGAGAAGCAGAAACAGCAAAGTAGTAACGGTGGGAGCAATATTGCTGTATAAAGTACCTATGTGTGGAGAAAATAGAGACCTGGTATAATGATGTTAAATCAGTCTTTCTTTTGATCTTTTCCTTCTGAGTCTCCTCTTTTGCTGTCATTATTATTTTATATATATATATACATATATATATATATATATATATACTTATAATGAAATAGTGGCTATAATTTGATTGGCATAAATGTGCTGTGTGCATGAAGAACCATTACAGTGGAGTGTAATATCTTTATATTGCGCTAATCATGGTCTCAGTAAGGACTGTGATGGTGAATTAGTGATAAAACATGCAGCAGGACATCTAAGGGGGATAATGGTCCATTATTTTTCCTAATTCAGATGATGAATATTCCTTTACATGAACACACCCATGAGTAAGAGGATATCCTATCCTACATTAATTTTATAGAAGAACCAGTGCAATAAGAAGAAAGCAAGTGGCTTGGCATACTTATGAATGAAGAATTATCTGAGGTTACAGTGCAGCTTGCTTGAGCAGTCACCCATCTGGTACATCTTTCTTTCTTGCCTTCTGCCACCTGAGTTGGGCACTGGATTTTTATATTTATAAATTTTTACTTCTTATGGGGAACATGTATCCAACATTGGCTTTTCCTGAAAATCTGTTATGCAACATACCATGACTGTAGTCCATGTTTCAGGTTCCTTGTGATGAAGTCATAACTGCATTACGGAGTTTGAGATAGGCATCAGAAGGTCGTCATAATGGAGTCATTTACTAAGGAGCATTTCCAAATTACTCCATGCTGGTCTAAATCAGCAGGATTCAGACCTAATGATCCTTTGAGCATGCAGATGAAAAATGTAGCTTCTCCTTTGCTCTATTCTTTTGCTTCTTGCTTCTCCTCTCCAATGCATAGCACTCAAAGATGCATGCAAAGTGCATGGGGAGCATTCGCACTTTGGCATAATTTTGACCTCCCTGACTCCCATGGGTGGAGGAACAAAATCTTAAGGCACAAGTTTCTTCAAAAAAGGCAGGGGCTGGGCAGATCATTATCTTTAGTAACCATAACAAACCTCACTGCATTGTATATTTTTACGTTAACAGTATTGAATGAAAGGGTATGACGCAAAAGAGCACCTCTCAGTTGATCTACTGTGAGGATAACAGTTTATAGATAGGGCTACTATTTCTAGGTTGTAACTTATTAGAGGGGAAAAAAGGATTTATCTTAACAGCTATTTAATATCTTCAGTGTTTGTACTGGATGCCTTTGCCTCCTTTTGCAGGAACAGGGCAGGCATAGGCTCTTTATAGTACTCTTAATGTTGTAGCATTCATAATGTAGTATTGAAAGTACGTCGTGTGGATTTTTTCATAAAATTTGTAAGCTCAGGGGTCACGGGAAAGAGGTCATGTAAGTAGTGCAGTATTGCCAGATGTTCTCAAAGACTATAAAGTTTCACTCTACTTTTGTCCTCTGTTTTCACATGATTAGAAATATGACGTTAGTTGAAAGCACAGTTAGAGAGACAAACAGAGAAACTATCATTTAAATTCAGTTATCTGATTTATTCCTTCTTAGATTTATTCTTTTATTTTTAATTAAATGTCTATGGCAAAATATTAGTTTCATGAGGCATAGACTAAGCTTGATCCGTGTTTGTGGACATCCTTTTACTTGTTTATACGGTTCATAGAATCATAGAATCACAGAATGCCGAAGGTTGGAAGGGACCTCTAGAGGTCATCTAGTCCAACCCCCCTGCACACGCAGGGCCACCTAGAGCACGTGGCACAGGGCTGCATCCAAGTGGGTCTTGAAGATCTCCAGAGAAGGAGATCAATATGTTTATTGTACTTTTGAGATTATCTCCAGTCTCCAAAGGGGCTCAAAGTCTCATTTGCTCAAGCAAATCTCTCAGTGGTTTCTCTAGGGCACAGGCCTTGTGCTTTCTTCCTGGGTTGCAGTTAGGTCTTGAGTAAGGTTGACTGGAATTAATTAATGGCAAAGACAAAATCCTGTAAAATAGGCCATGCTGCTGCATTCATTAACTTCTCACAAGAAAACCTGGCTGCTTGAATCCCTTTCCAGCTTCCTGATGTATCTGACAGGTACAAGGATGTATGCAGAACAGTATGGCACCTGGTAGCAACTTTTGATTTAATAACTTACTAAAGGCGTTGATCGATAAGTAGATATGCAGCCAAGGAATGAGGGATGCACATGAGGGAAAGACACACAGTAAAGTCACTGAATTTTGAACCATGTCCAGTCCGAAGATACAAGCTCAGACTCTCAGCCTTGGTCCGAAAACATGTAGGCACTTGGAAATGTATTGTGAAAATAGGCCAACACAGTTGCAAAGAACATTTGCACCCAGTTATTTCACTGACTGATTTCAGAGAGAAAACAAGAAAGGATCTGCCAAAGGGTTCCAAGTATTGCATATTGGAGATGACCAATAAATAAAGTGATTATGGGAAGAATTTGATATATGCCAAATCACAAACTTCTTGTAAGATGTTTCCTTCTAGATGGAAATCTGGTGGGATGTCACCATGAATCAAAAACACTGAGAACTCTACTAAATGTAGATGGAAACCTGTTGAGCCACTCTAGTATAGTCACGCAAAGCTCATTTACAGTATCTCATCTGTGATTAGATTATGATATGTGGATGTTGCCATGAAACTTGTTGTCTAGGTAAAAACAGTGAGCCAATAGCATGGCCTAAGTAAACACCCACAGAGATTATAAAGCACTGAGTTTTGGTCAAAGTGAATGGCAGTAGTACAAATTATCATTAAGGAAAGCTTTTTAGAGAGACATCTTTATCGCGTTGCTTTTTTTTTTAATTATTAAAAAAAAAAAACAAACCATGAAGCAGTACTTTGAGCTTTAGGTTACACATAGCTGATTTTTCGGCACAGCAGTACCAAAAATAACCAGGAGTCTTGACTTCTAAACTAACAAAAATTGAGCAAGCAAGGAAAGATTGGCCTTTGGTTGATCTCTATAAATAACTGATTTGATATAAATACTTTAAAAAAATTGCATAATTTCTGATTCTTTGCAAAGGAAAACACAGCAAAATCTCAGACTCAGTGACCTTGATTTAAAAATAAATAAATAAATAAATAAATAAAAATCAATCTTGGCTTCACTTCGCTGTGTTTTTAGAGCAGAAGTGCTGTAATAACTCTCAAAAAACACAAGCTGTTTCAAAGGTCTCTGCAAGAAGAAATACCTGATGGGTCCACTTTGGGCATTTTTCAGATGCAATCCCTAGGAGCCTTGATTTGGATATATGTGTGCTTGTGTGTATATTTATGAGTCACCCAGTATCATGAAGGAGCTCAAGTTTTTAATAAGGAGAAGTAATAATATTTTCAGGAAAGAAATTTCAGAGGACATTTGAACATCCAAATTTAATGATGATTTCCATTGCCTTGCTTCTTTACTTACCGATGCCAGTAGGTGATTGTGTTATCTATGAGACCTCTAATTCTTCTTGCTAGATACAGTCTGATATCATAATCTTAGTCAATTTATATTTGAATAGCAGCTTCTACAGACCCCTAATGGGTGTCATTGGCAATTCAATAGATCACTCATTCACGACCACTGTTTCCATCCATTGTGCACATCATTAGATGATGATGTTTTACTTAATAATTAGATAAATCAGATAACACATAAAATTGAAGATCATGCATGAATTCAGTAAAGTAGAATCACATATTTTGATCAGATGCCAGGCTCATGGATTTTCATGGCTATTAACATTGCTGTTTACTTTCAGCTCAACATAGTACAATTCTTACATGCAGTTTCTCTCTGTTCTAAGCTTAGGCTACAAGTGAAAATGGTCAGTCCACGTAATATTCTTAGAACAGCTCATAAAGCCCTAAGGGATGAAAAACCCTGAATAAATGTAAGCTAGTCTTATCACTGAGGATGTTTATGCTTGAGGGGTAGAGAATACTGCAGGTGGGACAATAGAAATATTTCTATTCATTTTTATTAGAACTGTCTAGTGTCACAAATCAGCAGAATTAAGGGAACTGAAAGACCACCTTTTTTTACCCAGGTATGTCAACAGCAGAAGCTGTTACTTGGGATTTTTTTTTTTTTTTTTTTTTTTTTTTTTTTTTTTTAGGAATCTATCCCCGCGTTGCCCTGTCTAAGGTTTGTCTTCTGAAAATAGTGGGGAAACTTATGGTAAATACTAAGTAAAAAAATTCTGTGCTTTCCGTATTCTTACCTGATTTTGCATCATTTTCCTAAGTCAGGAAAGCTGTAGCTGGAGTAGAAATTACGTTGCCCTTAATGTTGGCCTTGAGCCCATATCTACCTTCCATCTCAACTGTAGGATTTTTCCCTTGACCCTAAATAGCAATCCAGTCTGGCTGTGTTGGTAGGTCTGGTCACCTCCACGTAGCATGCTGACCCTGATGCTGCTGACTTCCCAGCTGTCCCCTCTCTACAGCATGTTTGGAGTCTCTCCACGTGCAGATTTTAGCGCAGAAAGCCGATGGACAAGAATTGCACAATTCCTTGTTCCTGGCTGGTGACCTGTCAGCATACCATGTCTCTTAGTAGAGAGGTGTATGAAGGAGAGACAAGTGTTTGCAGAGATGTTACTAGCAGGACTGAACATCGCCTGGCAAGGTCCCTGGCAGTAGTCTTGGTGCTGGCTCAAGAAATGTTCTTGAGATAACAAGGCCTGGTGTAAATGGGGGAGGGAGGCTGAAGGAAGGCAACCTTGGCATACAGGTTGTTTGTACTCCTGTGTTCGTGAAATGGTGTGTTCTTCCTTAAAGTACATAGTAAAAGTGATTCTTTAGGACAGGATAGATCCTTTTGAGCATTGCAGTTGCAGCGTCATCAGTGGTACAAAATGAGGGGTAGCTCCTAAAGTCGATGGGGAGAGGGAATGCTGGAAGTTGTTTCACCAAGAAAGCAGTGAATGTTTTCCGAGAAACATGAAGTTGTAATCAAAGCTGCTGAAGGCAGTTTCAGGGTACCTTGGGAATGCAATAGACTTTGAATGAAGACAACAATGGATTTTTTTTCATGATGTTGCTTTTTTTCTTTCTTTTTCTAAACAAAGAAAGTAAATCCAAAAAAAAAAAAAAAAAAGAAGAAGGAAAGAGAAAGGTGGAAAAAGCTTACAACTCTTGCCCATCTTTTCCAGAATTCCTTACTTAACTCACAAGCACAATAAATTCCTCTTATTGTAGGTTTAAGCCAGGAATGTGTTGGAACTGCCTTATACCCTGCATTTGAAAAGGAATTAACCAAGTTGTTAAATTTCTATTAAAAAAGGAAAAACAATCTTAACACAAGGTTAAATGTGGCATTTATAACATATTTGCCTTTAGATCATACCTCTTATCCAAAGGATCCCAAGCATGAGTCACCAGCGTTAAGTATGTGCAAGAGGCATCATCGTAAAAACAGCAAAACGAGCGCAGAGAATGCATCAGATAATTTCTCATTGCTTGGGCGGAAATATGCAGAGATCTAAACTGCATGCCACGGGCCTCCCTAGGAATTTACCTCTATCTAAAATTTCATAGTAGGGGAGATATCATAAAAAGCACATACCAAAATGATATGTAGAGGCAAGTAAAAGCTTATAGGGCGTATTGATGGCTCATGTCCTTGTCAAACTTAAATATCTGTATATTTGGCCAATGTTACTGTTGCAAATAAGTTTGTGCCTTATCAGAGTGACCACAGAAGTTAAACTTCTTCCTGGATTTGATATCTTTCCAGGAATGTGTAGCAAATGATTTGTAGAGGCCAGCCATTTTGCTACAGGTGTTGCTGTTAGACAGAAGAAAAGAGAAATCAGTTGGGCACGGTGAAAACTTACCAGACATCTGCCAAGAAAACAGGGAATAGGCTCTGCTTGCATAGCATTTCCTTGTGCCGAAGCTCAAAGGCTGTTGGTGCCTGTCTTAAAGCCAATATAGCGAAATTCAAAGGTTACATGAAAAATCTCATCTTTCCATACACTAGAGTGATGGCAGGATAAAGTCCAAAAATGTCAATAAAGTAGACAGTGCTGTATAGGCAGAGGATACTCCAGAAATGTTGGAGCAAGTGTCTGCCTGTCACTATAGTTGTGGAAAGGAGATGGCATAAATTTCAAACATCAGTTTGCCCTACTTTGCCTTTTTGTTGAAAGGTTTCAGCATGTAAAGAGACAATACATTTTTTTTGTTTTGTTTTGTTTTGTTTTAAATACTGTCTTAGAAGAAATTTACCAGGAGGCCATAAATTAGAAAGCTTCCTTGGATATAGTCACCAAACTGGCATCAGTTGACATAAGTCAAGGATTTGGCCTTTTCTTTATACAGTCTTGATCTGCTTCACATCCAGTTCTGAAATGCAGTAGTGTTTGAATTTGGCATTGCCTCTGAATAGGTTTAGTCTCTTTGTTTTTTCATGGCCCCATCATTACAGTAGATCAATTCAAGCAACACTCTTCCCGCTCCAAGGTGTCTGACATCCACATGACGTCTGTTTTATTGCTTGAACCCTTTCCCATCTTCTTGGTAACTTTTAGTTAGCTCTCTGATAAGGCACTGCAGCAGACATCCACAGTGTTTGATGCACATTCTCTGATTTGCTCCCCAGTTGGCATGTGCTTTTCCATGGTGAGCTGTATAATTACTTTATGGTGATCAATCAGTGATTACGCATTGATTTTTGCAAGCTCCCGAGTCTAATCCTCTTCACTGAGTGTAGGATAAACCTGAAACAAATTGTACCTCTACAATTTCATGCAGATTAGAGGGATTTTGTTAAAACAACACACAATAAAAATATTAGCTTAAAAGATTGAATTGGAAAATGCATTCTAGTATTAGTTGCCTACTCCCTAACCAAATGATAGCTGGCGAATTGCTCTGAGCTTTACTGCCCACCTTGTGAACCCTAGAGTAGGTACAGAGATATCAGTTTTTTGATGGACTATCAAAGAGCTAGTGATCCATGGATTATGTTGGATAAATGGTAAGATAATAATATCATATTAAGACAACTTTTTTTAAAAAGTATAGAACATCTAATGTTCCATTAGGAATCATAACCCACTAGTAATTTTTACAAGTTACCTTTTCAGAATATCTAGAAGGAGTTTGGAGCAAATGCTGTTGGTTTGTGACTTGCAGGCTGACTGCACTGATGGATTACTGTTTTTTTAAGTGCATGTTTCTCTTAGTAGTCTTTTATCATTTTAGCTCAATCTGCAGTACACATAAAAAATACTATAAGCAAAACTACTTAAAGTTCACGAACTGGAGCTGGTCTGAAAAATATTCATGAAACATTTAGATATTAAGAAGAAATAGAATGGGAATATTTCACAGGACCAGGTCACAGAAAATGACAGTCTTCATCAGGAAAAAATTGTTTCGGCATGGTGAGAAGTGATACTTTTGCATCTCTAATTTAAATCGATTTTTATTATGTCTTGTATTATGGGAAAATATCAGTCTGAAAATGCATTAAAAACTGTACTTAATACTAAGAGAAATTCAATGTGCATGTTTGTATATTTATATACAACAGCATTTAAATAAATTAAAACTGTAAAAAAAACAAAACAAAACCAGAAAAATGATATTTTTATATGATATTTAACACCTCAAAAGGTTCATTTTAAACCAATCTGGATTTTGGATGTCTTTTTTTTTTTTTTTCTTTCATTAAAATTCAATTGGTTGAGCTTGCCTGCTGTACTGGTTGTAAACTTTGATGGTTCAGAAGGTGTTGACAAAAGACAAACTGATGAAGCAGAGCTGTGTCCTTTGTGAAGGAAATGTAATCGACTAAGATAAGAGCACTCTTTATCCCATACTGTATGAATAGGATTCTGTAGAAACAGCTTTGTTACCAATTTGATTTTGTGACAAACCAACAATGCTTAATAAAAAGAGATTTATTAAGACAAATAAGATAGCCTAAATTTCCTGAAAGTGTAAACATTGCTAAATCCTTAAGTTTTATAGGTTTTATTATAGTCTTTAACTGGCACTTGTCTAATCTTTGTTACTCGCATAACCTGATAAGAAATCATTGAGGCATGTAACTTGTTATACAAGTTATTTCTTTTTTTTTCACTGGTAATCTTGTTATGGCACCATCAGATAGGCTCAGAGACTTTTTTATTGGTTCTAAATGACTTTTGTATAAAATCAACCTGTGGTTTAGAGTTGGAAACATCTGAAAAAGCTTCTTGAACAATGCCAAATGTCTGAGTATCTTAATGGGAATACCCAGGCACCTGGTAATTTTCAAATTACAGTATTTTTCATACATAAGTAGGATGATCATATTTTCTGCTAGCTCTTTAACACTAATTTATTGCTTAGATTTTTGTCTGTCTTCCCCTGTTCCTTAGACACATTGTGACCTAACCCCTCAATAATCTAAACTAGCATAATTTCAGTTAGTCGAATGTCACTCTTAAGTTTTTGAAGGAAAACTGCAAAATACCTGTGCTTATGCTGAAATTTAACCTTTCAGGTTTTTGCCCAATTCAGTGCACTCTTTAGAGTTGGCAGGATTAGGAATTTTATATATGTCTCAGGTGCAGGTAGACCAGGCATTTCATATTACCTCAGGGTAGAGGATGTTACGGTAGATTTTCTGTTATTTTTACTTTTGGCCTGTTACTTCTGGTTTAATTTAATAGAAAATATTAATAGAATAATAGAATAGAATAATAATAGAAAATATGTTAGTTATAAAAGAAATCCTTCAGGTAAAATTTTCATCTGCTCTATAATCAGGGTTTGCTCTTCTAATTTTGCCATCTCATTATGGAACATTTTGTGGACTCACCATGTTCTGTTCTGTAATGGTCCCATGAGAGCTCCAGCACAAACTGGGACTAGTGCAGGATAAGGGCAACTTAGATTAATAGTTTCATATAAATAATTTGAAATATAATTTGGAATAGAATGAGTAATTTTCTTTCTTATGCGTCTCAGTTATGTCTCTGAGAAGCTTATTTCTTTATAAGAAATAAGCGTCTCAGTTCTTTTTAGCTTGCTAATTTGTCGCAGTTAAGTCAAAGTTTGAAATAGCTCATATGACTGTTTACATATAGCTCTGAAGTAGATTGTTTTAAATATTTAAATGTGGGGAAGAAAAGCTGTAAATGTATAAAATCAATGACTCCTGACCATTCCAGTGGTGTAGCATTTTTGTCAGGAGGTGGTTTATATCAGATTTTTAAGCATCCTGACCAAAAAAAGAGTAATTTATGGTGTTTTGACCCTGAGAGCTGTCACGTAAGTAGCCGTTATGAAACAATCTATCACACTACCTGGGCTGTGGGCGGGCTACGGTTCCCTGAGGGAAAAGGCAACCTCACTAGTCTACAGGAGATCACATTCCCTTCACTTCTGTTTTTTTTTGAGGCAAGTGCCTGACGGATTTTGGTATAAGGACTGACCCCTTGTCCCTGCTTCTGTTCCCCTCCAGCTCTGCCTGCTTTGAAGTCATTCCTGCAGATACATCAAGGAGTCTTCCCTGCGTGAAGCTGCCTACTATAGACCTTGGGTTCATCTTTCCTGGTGTTCCCTCAGCTTTTCTATCCCTCACCATGGGTAGGATTCACAACTGTGACTAATGCACCAGAGTCTTAGTCTCGAACACCAAGCCAATGAATGTTGCTCTGCTTCCCATCAACAGCACAAAAATTTATCCATTAATTTACTACCCCATCTCCAAAAAGAAAGGAAATGATTAATATTGACAATGTGCATTTAATTATATGGTTTTGCATAGCAATTCAATGATTATGGAAAACAATGGGAGTATTTGTTTAAACTTTACTTATCAGGATTCTTTTAACCTAACAAAGTTAAAGGAAGAATTGTTAAAACTGAAGAAATTTGATCAACAACAAAATCATTACCTGAAGGTGGGTTAATATATTATTTTCTTAAAAATAGCATCCATTATTCTTTCCCAGAGATGATAGGAGAACCTGGGGATGACTTCATTTTCCAACGTCATATGTACTTTAGAGGTATTGTTCAAGATTAAAAAACAGGTACAGGCCAAAAGCAGGATAAAAATCCAGCAACTGAAATCAGTAGTTTGGAAATGTACTTTACGAAATGATTAGCTGTCATTACATGACCCTTTATCTTTACAATGAAGCATGAAATACAATATTATGAAGATCCTGAGCGTCCTGACAACACTAACAAAGTAATCTTTTGAGTGTAAACTTGTTGTAATGGATAGGATAAAAGAGAGATCTGGGAGAAAGTTCACAGTGCAAAATTTGTAGTAGGATAATAGGAAACTGGATGAAATTATAGTGATTAGGGTGGAGAACTTTAACATATTGCGAAAAAGAAATAGTCTTTAAAATTTGCTTTAGTCATGTTGTTGGAATGTTCCTACCGGTTTGATAAGAGTGAATGATAAGAGCAGATGTGTAGGCACAAGGTCTTTCTCCAGTTGACTAATGGACAGCCCTCTTCTTAGCTGGGTTATTCTTGCTGTGATACTAAGGGAGGTCCTTTGATTTATTGTAGACCTTGCATTAGTGTTCCCTCCTGGGACTGCACCCTGTGCACTACAGCCCTGCTTTGGAGTTCTTTTCCTTTAGGAGGTCAGATGATAAACAAAATTGCCAGAGGTAGCAAACGGAAAATGAGACCTGATTCAAATATGATGGTAGACAGTGAGAATCTCTCTGTTGACTTCTCTGCCCTTGAGTTCTAATTCTTTGTACTAAATGGACTGACTGATTCTAGAACCTGAAATCTTCCCCTAATACTGAGATGTAGTTATTCATGGAAGGTCACATGTCTGCTTGCTTGCATTTGCTTCCATGAAATGCCACCTATCACAAGTGTACATGTGATCAGAATGATGCTGGGATTGGGTAGTTTTGCAGGGCTAAGCAATGGAATCAGTGACTGCTATCAGAAATCAAAGTAATATTTAACTTGACTGTTGCTGACAGCACTATTGAGTTCTATTTCCCCAGAGTTATGGAAAAAATCCTTGGTTATAATATTAATAATGTTTTAATGATGGCTTTCTAATCTTCAGTGAGAGTCTGTAGTCTCCTAACAAACTCACATCAGGATTTCTCATTTTTACTGCTATATGATTGAAAGTGAATGCAAAATTGTGAGCTTTGTGGATGAATGCGGATAGAAAGCATTTGTTTCCTACAAGGAAGATGCAGAAGGAATTGTAAAGTACCTGCAAAATAATTACAGAAAAAAAGAGATGAAATTTGGGTGCAGTCCTTAATGGAGTGCCCCTCTGTATTAGACCCTGGTCTTCTGATGGACGATACATAGGGAAACTTGAGAGAGACTGTGTGCTGTGTTAAGTCAGATTGGAGCCCTGCCTAGTATCTTTAAATGGTTACTCAGAACAATTGCTAATTTTAATGAATGGCAACATTCACCCACCAGTAAAATATGGGGGTTTTGAACACATTCAGCCTCACCCGAGCACTTGACTGAGGTACCTAAATTAGGAGCAGAGTCAAGGAGCAGCAACATAATGATCTCTAAAGGGCCAAGCTGTCTGGCTGGGCCATAGACTTGCTGAAGTGCTGAGGGTCTCAGCTTTGCTACCTCAGTTAAATGGCTAAAAGTAGGTAGAATAGACCCAGTGTGACATACCTTTTGGGGTGTCTGGGGTATAAGTCCACCTATACAGACTAGTATTGGAAGTTCTTAGGAACCCACATGTAATTTGATGGCCACAAACATTCAGAAAATTTTAAACTATTTGAAGTTTTTGCTACTGCTGTTGTGAACCTGACAGATGAACTGCCTGGGAGATTTCTTTTGTGCCTAAGCATTATTATGGTTTATATTGTAGCCTTTGTCTTCTGTTTCACAGGGCGGCAATAAAGCATAAATATTTGGACTATCCCTTCTTAATCTTCCTCAAGCAAACTTATCCTGAAGGTCTGCTTCTAAGGCACCTGGCTCATGTAAACACAGACGCAGATGGAGCAGGGGGTCTGCATGTTATATTGTGCAGAGTACAATACAGATGGTCCAGAAGATTTGTGAGCAGTGTTGGTGTTATGCCAGCCTACGATTATGCAGGGTAGGTCAAGCAATAGGTTGTATTTTCTCATTAAATGAGTTTAAACCAATGTTCCCATGGAACAGAACTGCTGACTATGTTCATGAGGAATTCAATTGCCTAGTGATCATCTTAGCAGTGACGGGGAAGAAGCAATCATCTCAGGAATGGCAAGGTACCACGTGGGAGACAAAAGAGAGTAAAAATGAGAGCTACTGGTCAGTAAGTAAGTGGACAAACTGTTGTGTACTGTTTGATACTGCAGGACCTGTGTATCATTATTTCTGGAGGTATTTCTTCTATCTGGGCTCACTTCTTGTTCTAGAGGTGAACTGCTTCTTTCTTTTTTAAGCTGGTTCTGCATAGCAGCTGGTGCTGTATTGACCTGCCTTATAGCATCCTTCTTAGCAGAGAGGTTGAATGTAATGCTAATGTAATGCTAATGCATCATTTTTAGTGATTCGCTTTTAGGATTGACTTTCCTAGATATAACTGAAGGTGTTTGCGATACCTTTCTAAACTCTCTTCTACCAGTCACCTCCTACTGCCCCTCTTTGTAGTGAAACAGAAAGACTCAGGCTTAATGAAATCCACTTCGTCACTTCCTTTCCTCTCACCATGGCTCTGATCACAAGTGTTAAACCTTCACCTTATGTTATATCATGCAGAAGACTAAATGACTTGGAAAGTTTCAGTTTACTGGGAACTGTTTGGAGTAAATTGCTGAGATTTTTTTTCTAAAGGTATGACCCGATTCTTTGCCAATCCCAACTGCCTATAACAGGAAAAGTTTTGACTTTCTTCTCAGTGTACGAACCATTAATTCAGAAAACAATGCCTTAGTTCTTAACATTTCTCCCACTTCTCAAGTTGCCTGGTGGCATTTACTGCATTAACTGTTCCAGCTCTGCAAGTGCAGTGATCTTGAGGCCATAAAATTTCTACTGTGGGCATGTGCTGTGAGGCCACATGCTGTTTTTGCACTTGATTCTGCTCCCAGTTAGGGAAGGAATCAGTGGAAGAATGAAGGTAAGATGCAGGAGAGGCCATGTCAGAGGACTGCAGCCTCTGCAGTGTGTAAAGAACCACGTCCTTCCTTCCATCATCTCTGTTGGGCAGCTGTGAAATACAGAGAAGTCCAATATGGACATTCAGAATCCAGACTGTGAGTCCATTAAAGATCGCTTGGTTTGGGCACCAGGAAACAACCGAAGTCTTTCTGATTTTGCCTGAGGAGGACAATGGTTTCAGGCCTTAAGCATTAGGAATAATGTGTATGTACGTGGGGCCTATGTTTATTTAGCAACTGAGGCTGGTGCTTAGTAGAAGCAGAGGCGATTTTAATGACTCTCACTTAATTGTAAAACTTGCAAATTGTAAATTGCAAATTGTAAATATTTTCATCCCCTTTCCTAGAGAGAAATTCTAGCCAGTGGAGAGGAAGATTATCTTTCTCATCCCAACCTCCTTATTCTGCTACAAGGATGGGAGTCAACCAAATGACAACTGGGACTGGGCTCTGGAGAGTGGTAATTGTGTAGGGAGGGATCTGGCATGGTGCAAGGCAAGCCAAGTAAGAGATGATGTGGGGAGGGAGCTGTGCTCTGAGGAGCCTTTCACTTAAAGAATGGTTTTGAATATCCTTGGACTGCCCTGTACATTTGTACCAAAGAGGAAATGGTCTCTAGTAGGGCAGGATCCTTATTCAAGAAGCCCGTTTTAGTATGTGATTCACTTTAGGCTCAAGTTCCACTGAGTTCCTGTAAAGCTGTGTTCATCTCAGTTATCAGAGCGGCTCAAGATATTTGCATTAGATCGAGACCAGGAAGTGATGTTTTAGACTTTTGTTTTTCTCAATATACATTGTATTTTAGTGACTTGGCCTCTTTTTACTCAGATCTTCCTCTGGAAAAAAAACAGACCAATAGCAACTCTGGTTATTGCCCATGCTGATGGTGTTCTTGGCAATGAATGCGGGGAGACTGGAAAATGATTTTACTGTAGGAATTTCCTCAATGCCTTTGGCATTAGACACAATAGAGTGAACATAACTTTGACGTAATAAATCCACTGGGATATTTGTTTAAGGCCAACCCTCCATGACTCCTGAATGTACATCAATCAAGAGGGGATGGGCTGGCAGCTCCGCAATTCATCTTTTTAAAGAAAAAGTGTCTTTTTTTTCAGAAATATCCACTGTAAAGGCAACAAGTATCAGCAAAAATGAAATGAACTTCCTGATGTCCTGATGCTGCTTTTGTTTGTGAGTCTCAGCTGCATGCTGTGGCTGCTTAAGGAATAGAGAAATTTATCTCTAAATGTAACAGGACTCAGTTTTTATTTTATTTATTATTTACTTTTTTAGAAAAAGCGATCTTTGGTCTTGAGGTCTTGAGGCAAAAAAAATTATCTTTTTGTCTCTTCTGAATGCTACCTTCTGCTTCTTGGTAAGCAGTTAGAGACACTTACGACTCTGGCTTTGAAAGAGCCCGATCATCAAGAGCTGTCAATTAATGACTGTTACAAGACCAGACTAAACAATGACTAAAGTATAAGTGTAGCCAGTTTTCGCTTTCCGGAAAATGGCTAAAGTGTAGAGCAGTGGAATTTTCCCAAAGCAGAAGAAGAAGAAAAGTCACGAAACATGGTAAAGATCTAATAAAACTGATGCCTCAGAAATTAGAGAGGGGAGTAATATGCGGCCATACAGAAGCCACAGTATCCAACTATTAACCAAGATCAAAGGAAATTTGTTTATAGGAGATAGATTCCATGATTAATAGGAGAAACCATTGGCTTCAGATACACTATGCTGCACATGCTGCAGCAGAGAGGCAGACTTTGGTGACCTATCAGTAGGGCCAGCCAGATGACACCAGGGCCACAGAAGACCCACAGTGCATTTATCCACCATGCATTTATCTCCTCAGACTGGAGAGCCAACTTTGCTGCCTTTCTGCTCTCCCAGCACATCCCTCTCCTTGTCACCTTCCCCGTGCCTCTGCAGGAAAGAGGCTGTGGCAATGTGTGGGGCTTTCTGAAACATGGCAGGGAAGTTACAGGACACAAAGAAGGGCATCATCTTAGAAAGAATTTGTGGGTGGCTACGAGTCACATAAGATACAGCGTGCAGGTTGCAGGTACGTGGCTGTAATTTCAGCTGTTCAAGACTAATTTCTTATCTGCAGGCACCTAGACTGTGATACATACGAAGTACTAAAAAACAATGAGAAGCTTTTGGGGAGAAGGGAGAGCCTCCATGAAGGAGGATGCTGTGAAGCAACTAGTTTCATGATGGTAAAAATGGCTCGGCCAGGCCAGATCTACAGGACAACTGAAAGGTCAGGACTTCAGATGGTGACTGACATTGCTTATGTCAGGGGCTACTCTCAGCTAGCCACAGCCTGGAAGGTCTTTGCTAATCTGGATCATCTTTGCAGCCCCCGACCTGTGCAAAAGGCATTTTTTTTTGGTCTAAGAGTCACTTTCAGAGAATGGTCTCAGCTGGGGAGGGAAATGAACCCAGGCAAGGCACATGGCTTGCCCACGAGTCCTCCCTCTCTCCACCAGCACTGTGCTGCTTTTATGCTTTTTAAAGAGGAACTGTGTTTACATGTCCTTAGCACAGTCCAGCGGGGGTTGCTGTAAATCCAGAGCACCCGCGGGGCTGGAGATCCCAGACAGCAGACTGTGAAGCTGGGGGTGGTGCAGGGAAAGCAGCCCTGGTACTGTTTCCCTGCATCTCTCCGCTGGGAGAGAGAGGCTTTGCCAAAGACATGCAATTGAGAGACAAAAGAAAACTCCAGGACTACAGAAACCCCTGCCCGGGGAAGCAGGAGCACAATGGGCTCAGCGTGGGGCCCGAGCCCATCGGCCTGGAGGCTGTCCAGGTCTGTGACAGACGCACTCAATCAAAACACCGAGTTGCTTTTCGCCTGCAGCAAGGTGAGAAAGCGAACCACATGCAGCAGAGTGAAAAATGTCATCACGGCCTTGGAAAGTCCATAGGGCCCGCAATAGCGCGGGGTTTCCCCTCCGCTCCATGTGCCAGAATCATTATGCAATGGCATTTCATAATAGGCACGTTGATCTCCTTAGCCTTTAAAAATGAGATGTTAATTGCCAAAATCGGAGAGCTGAGAATGTGTTATACAGGAACGGGTCTTGCCAAAGTAAGCAAAATCCCAACATCCCACACTTCCCAAATTATCTCTCTTTCCTGCTTAATGCATTGTAAATGAAATTCAGTTGGACTTTGACATTATTATGGACTGGATTCAATCCCATTAATATTTCATGGAGATAGGAATTGATGATAAAGTGATATTGTTTGAACAATTAGTTCACTTCCCTTGCAATAAGTCTTTTAATTGTTAACATATTAATAATGATATTCAGGTATTGCATTTATAATGGTGCCTTTCTTCACCAAGGATTTAAAGCACTTGTGAAACAAGCTGATTGTACTGATTGTGCTGATTTCATTTTTCACTCTGCAGCCTTCCGTATTAACTTTGATTTTCTTCTTTTCTTGTGAAAATAAGGCAAAAATAAGCATATGGGGGAAAGTATCCTTCCTGAACAATATTAGTATTTCCACAGTGCCAATCTTTCCTTAATGTTGACACTCTGGGAGTGCAGTACACATGAGGTAAAGTCTCATTGCCATGTGAAGTAGGAATATTTTTTTTTTTCAAGAAAGCTCTCTGAGGCCAACTCCGGAAAAGAGTCCCTTAGTAGATCTGCTGCTTAATTCTAGCAATCTTAGGGTATGTATCTCAATAAAATAAAAAAAATCTCAAGATCTTCATGTAGATGAGATCCCTCCATATTCTTCAAGAAAAGAGAAGTGCGTGCTTGTAAAGCTAATTCAAGGGGCCAAACAGGACTGTGGGCCAGTCTGAGTGACAAGTTTACTAATTTATAAATAAAGCTTTGTCTTGTTGCTTCAGTAAATGGTCTTGAACAGTCTTGCAAAAGTCATATAGTTGTGTTTATTTGAACAATGCCACTCAATCTGAAACAAATATTCAGAGAATTATTTGAGTGTTGGATACTAATTGATTGTTTAAATCCCAATTGAAGTTTGGATGGCATCTAAACAGGAACAATTCCTCTTATTCCTTAAGGTTTCAACAAGGATGCTTTGGAGGAGCTTTCTGGGGGGGTGATCAGTGAAATGCCTTCCACTGTGTATAGCTACTGTAGATCAAGAGTGTCCCATTGCCAGTGAGGTCTTCACTGCTACAGTGTCTCTGAGAGGGGGAAGATGCAGCGGTCTCCGTTTGTGGCTAGGGAATGAATAGCAAGTCACTAGCTTGCTTAAGTCAGGGCAGCTGTACTGGAACATTAAACTACACCTCAATTCCCACATCCAGTTTCAGCACAAAGCCAAGAGCTGTGTGCAGCAGCAGTACTAATGCGAGCAACAGGAATGAGCTTCAGTAATGTGCACCATCAAATATTGCTAAGAACATTAGCTGTGCCACCCTATGAGAACATGAAATGATTTGTTTCTTTTCTCTTTGGATTTGAATATGATTATTATTGTTAGCCAGTGTAGCTAGTAAATGTAGTCAATGCTGGCACTGCTTACAGACCCCAGCATCAAGATTTAATCAGTCTCTATTCTTTTGGTGTAGATTTTTAGTTGTTAACATAGAGTGACTATGCTAATTATATCTACTGGCCTTAATCATATCTAAGATCAGAAAACTAGAGAAAGGGAAAAGAATGGCAAGCAGGATGAAAAAAAAAGTGGGACCGGAAGAAACGTCAAATCACATTTCTGAAAACAATGTGGGGAAACTGTATTTCTAGGACAAACAAAACAAAACCCAAGTCTTCTGTGAAAAAATGTCTGTTCCTTAGGTAAAGGTCTGAATAGTTAAAAGAATGAGAGAGAGACAGAGACAGAGAGAAAAAGTAATACATGGTTGATATAACTTTCTTTAGCTGGTAGTTGTAATAACAGGAAACTTCATAGAGATGCCCTGCCCTCGGAGCCCACGTATGCCAGCACATTGCTTGCAGTGTAGAAGAAGCAGCAGCAAATGCTGTGGTCAGAGCAGCTGCAAGTACAGCACCAACGTGGAGAAGCAACATGGAATTACACATGCTGTCAAGTCATTAGCAGGCCTGCCTCTGTTAAAAATGCTGTAGGAACTGCAGTGTCCACAGGTGAGGGTGAATTGCAAATACTCTCTGAGATGCCAAATCAGGGTGCATACAGAGACTCAGCAGCAGCAAATAAATGTCTTTCTTTTGTCTCAACTGAGATCAGATTTTGTGACTCTGGAAATCCTTTTTGGAAGCTTTTAGAATAGGGACTGTGGTGCAATTTGTTGTCCTTGGAGGTGATTACAGCTTGTTTTGATATTGTATCATAATGAAAATTTGCAGTATAAATTGGCAGGGGGAGGGCTCATCCTTGATTGTCCACAATAGTCAACACAAACAGCCCTCATCCTCCATCTCCACCTGCCTCTTTTGGGCCTTGCATGCTATAAAATATACTTATGTGATTGAAAATATATATCATTGAAAACTCCTTGTGACACACTGTTATGCCAAACAGGTGTATTTGGCAATGAAAGTGATTCAGAAAAAAAGAATTCTGAAAATGGAAAGAGCATCTGAGTCTGAATTAGCTTCCTCCGCAGACCACTCTTTATTCTCAGATAAGAGCAATCGCCTTGGAAGCCAGTGAATGGCAAGCGACACAGTTTAAATTCATACACACCCTTAATCCAAACTCACTTCCGTAAGGAGATAAGCTTTCAGTAAGTCCACTAAACAACCACTGTAAGTGGAGGAATCAAAACTAGAGGTGTGGGTTCCCTGCTCAGTTTATTTTCCAGGATTTATATTTAATTTAAGTCAGAGGTGAAATGAAACAAATACTCCCATTCTGGTTTACAACAGGTGTGTGTCTTTTTTAGCAAGCCAGTATTTGCTGATGAACTCAGTGGAAAAAATAACTGGGAACCCAAAGCATAAACTATAAACTACCATTGAGAGAGACAGGGATAAGGGACAAAAAAAAAAAAAAAAAAAAAAAAAAAAAACAAACACAAAAAAAAGTAAGAGAAAAAAGAGCTCTGGTATATGCAACAGTTTTCCAAAGCCAGTGGTGCATTGGTATATCATTCTGGATATCTGCTGATTTGCAAGCTATGTGAGAAGCTTAGGGGCAACTCTCTCATGGCTATCCTGATATTTGGCTGAATAGAGACCCATCTTATGTGGGTTTTCAAAAGATACAGAGTAAGGATTATCAGGAAGATCATTAAGGACAAAAAAAAGGAAGCTGCTCATTCTAGTCCCTCTCTTTGCAAGTTTACTATACTGAACCATTTCCAGATTGTGAAGCTGAGGTTCAGCCCAAAGATGAGACCTCTGTGTCTGTAACAGAGTTGGCTCCTTACCTCCAGGTCATTCTCATAGGAGATCAGAGGTCTATGTCTAGCAGACCTGTTTTTGTCTCATTGCTGCTTTACTATCGACCTTTGATGAACTCATTAGAAGCAGTTTGGCTCAGTACCTTTTTGCAGTGTTGGCCATCACCATCTCCCACTGGACAAGTTTTGCTTTGTTTGCTTGAGCAGCAGGCAACAGGACTTCTCCAGCCACCACATGGATCATCTGATCCTCCATAGGTGGCTCCTATCACTTCCGCTGTCAGTCAAAATTTACTAATTTACTAACTTTGGTCATCTTTGACATTGGCACTTGGTAAAAAAGAGTATTCAGGACTGCACCTGGGTAGGACAACTGTAGTGCCTGGTATCTTAAAGCAGTTCAGAAGAGCTTGGGCAGTTTGAAAATGTAGCAGTTTGGCCTGGCGGTGTTTCCATCCTGATTTTTGAAATGCATTGGCGTCAGCTTGTAGGTGCGTTTTTGTAACTAACCAAGCACAGGACCTGGGCCCGTGGAGCCATATGTGGTAGACATGACACTTACTAGCAGACTGGACAGAACAGTGTGGGCACAGGCTTCCTGTGACAAAACCTAAGAAAACACAATATACTGTATTCTAGGGTGATTCAGTTGTAGTGACATTTGATTTAGGGAGAAATAGATGTTGTGCCAGTGGAAACAAATTTACCATTGCAGTTTTATTTGGGGCCTTTTCCAGTTCTGCCTTGTGCAGTGTTTAAGTACAAGGTTAGCTGTGCTGCAGCGGACGTGTGGAGAGCAATTTAATGATTTATTAACTCTATTGTATGCGGGTTTGGAAAAGCAAACATTGTCCAATGCAAGAACACCCTTAGTGACACATAACTTCTTGCTTCACTAATGCTTTCCTGCTTTTAAGAATCTTGCGAAGTATGTCAGAATAATGCCGGACTACCACTTGTTTGATGTGCTATCCTAACAAATAATAAAATTGAGCAAGGTTAAAGAGATACAGTCCTTTTTCTTTTTCAGTATGAACATGAAGAGAGGCTCTGAATTCATGCCAGCGAATTTCAAACAACATGTGAATCAAGAAAAGAGACAAATGTCCAGGAATCTGCATCCCTCTTTACCGTGAGGACATCACAGTAGAGGAGGCCAGGTCAGACAATCAACCTCAGGTCTTCAAATCAGTGTGTCCATAGTGAAGAGTCACTAGTAAGATCAGGTCACATTGCTGCAGTTATAATGGGAATCTTAAACCTGCTACTAAAAAAGCAATGTGGTAACTGCGTGAGGAATGCCAGCGCAGGATGTATGTTATGTTACATGCTCAGTTTTGGCAAAGGTCCTGAGCTGTCATGTCACTGCAGTCTCCATTTACCTCAAATCATGTCTTGAGGGCAAGAGGATGAAGTTTAACAACTCAGCTCTTCTATAGTATGCCGATTGCCTGGGACATATTGTTCAGACAAGCAAGATTAACTTTAATGTGTACTATAAACATTGGCATGGTATTCCTGACGTGCCACTAAAAATTATATCCCAGACGTACAGGCTAGATTTGTTAGGAATAAGGAAGTGAAAATGAGTGCATGGGTCATCGGATGCCCTTCCTGCATCCAGAGAGAAGCATGTCAGATGATAATCTCTTATAAAGTTATCAGTTCCCCTCTCCCAGTAGACTTCTTGCATTTGCCATGCACTCATACAAGTTATTTCAGAGCCTTTCACTCCTGATGATTTATGAGCTATTGTCTAACTTACTTACAGATTAAGGAAAAAAAAAATCAAATACCTCTGCAAGACTTGTTTATTTTTCCACCCTCCCTGTGTTGGCTTTCTGGGTGTTGATGGCATAGCCACTAACATATGCAAATTGGCTCTATATCGTTCACCTAAATACACTTCAGTCAGCACTGAATATTTTTAGTTCTCAACAAACATTTGCCTTCATAGTCAGACGGATTTACAATTATAAGTGAGAATTAGGAGATCATTAGGAGATCTACAATTTTAAAACAGGACATGTGAAACAAATTATTAGGATTGCTATGCATTCGAATGGATGTATTACTAAAAAAGAATATAATTTAAAAATTGAATATTTTCCTGTAAATGGAAGAATAACTTTCTTCACACCAATTTTTACCTCAGTAAAACTCTATTGACATCAGTAATTTTTTTATCCTGCCTTAGGCTGGCCCAAGGAAAGGCAGAAGTCTACCTAATGACCACGTCACTAGAGGCATAGCACTCTATCAGTTTGCCATTACTTTCCCCATATCATCATTTGTATGTTTCAAATGGACTTACAGGGTAAACCAATCAGTATTACTTAATATTTCCACATGCAGGTAGAAAGGAATTAATAATCAGCTGGTCCTAAACTAATTGTATGAATGCATTGAGAGAGCTCCATTGGTAATATGCCTGCACTAGACCTTGGTGCAAGTGGAGGGAAAAAAAAAGGGAGGTTAAAAATGGTCATCAGGAAATATGAGCTTCTGTCTAAAAGAAAAAAAAAAAGAAGTAATTAGGCATAGTTCAGTATAGCTATAATGATTATAAATAAAATTCTTCTCATTTTCTACTGGTTTGACATTTAACGAAACTGACGTCCTATATATTAATTCAGGTAATTTATTTTCAAACAGCTATAGGAAGATTTTTTTCTACATGTTTTCCTTAAAAAAACAAAAGAAATTTCAGTAAAATCAAGAAAATGTTTACTGAAGAATAAGGCATGGTCGTATTATAGTTTTTTTTCCTGTAACATTTGACTATGGACAGACTGGACAACTGAGTGGAGAGAAACCTCATGAAATTCAACAAGGCCAAGTGCACGGTCCTGCACCTGGGGAGAAACAACCCCAGACACCAGT
>JAWLRI010000458.1:8195-70750 GCA_034781795.1 Crypturellus tataupa | reverse complement strand
GCCTGGAACATCTGCCCTGTGAGGAGAGGCTGAGGGAGCTGGGCCTGTTCAGCCTGGAGAAGAGAAGGCTGAGAGGGCACCAGATGAGTGTGTACAAGTACCTCAAGGGAAGCAGTGAGGAGGATGGGGCCAGCCTCTTTTCAGCAGTGGCCACCAACAAAACTAAAGGTAATGACCACAAACTGAAGCATCAAAAGTTCCGCAGGAACTTAAGGAAAAATTTCCTGACAGTGAGGAACAGGCTGCCCAGAGAGGTTGTGGAGTCTCCTTCTCTGGAGATCTTCAAAACCCGCTTGGATGACGTCCTGTACCACGTGCCCTGCATGTGCAGGGGGATTGGACTAGATGACCTCTAGAGGTCCCTTCCAACCTTAGGCGTTGATTCTGTGATTCTGTGATTCCATGACTATCATAGATGCAATCTATTCCGATCCTTTAGCAAATCATGGGAAAGCATCTTGATACTTTGGAGTATAACATATGCTTTTGGCTCTTAATTTGTTCTGTTAATAGCTTTGTTGTGCTAATTGTGCTCTCTTGATACTATAAAGGAAGGTCAAGGCCTGCAGGAGTGAATAAAATGGCAATTTATAATGCTTCATTTCTGCACTGCCTACAACATCCCTGGTAATAACTTAAAAGACAGATCACAAATAATGTAACAAATATAGCAGTATGTAATCTAATCTAAGACAAACAGTTTTTAAAAATTCACTTCTGAATTTTTTCACCTTGGCAATCTGCCACCTTGGAAAATACTGCAAAAGTTTCCGATCAAGGTTATTTTTTGACACAGAATTCAACATCTTTTCACAAAAAAAAAAAGAAAACGTGTTTTTTGTCTAACAAATCCGATGCCTTGCTGAGTACCAGCAGCAAGCACAGGCGGCACAAGGTAGGAGAACCCCACATGATTGGCAGGAGGTTTCTCTTTCAGGGATGCAATTATGCATGAAAACTTTTAAAGACATAAACTGTTACAGTCGGGCTTACTCCGCTGGGAGCTTGTGGGATGAAAGCCTGGGGGTATGACTTTACGTGAAAGCTGAGGCCGGCTGCAAGCTCACTAGTCCTCCAGCGCCTGGCAGGGCAGAGGCCCTGAGAACAGGCAGTTCTGTGTGCAGCAGGGAGCAGGTCGAAAACCAAAAAACATTCAGTGATGAAGGGAAAAAGAGCACCCAAACAGCACTGGCAGGGGCCAGGCTCGAGGCCAAACACTGGAGGAAAAAGGATCTACGTGGTTAGAACACAGATGAGAGACATTTATTTCAAACTTTTAAAAATCATGGTTGCCAGCCAGCTCGGCGTTTCCCCTTCTTAGAGTTACCCAGTTGCAGGTTACTATTTAGTATTCCAGTGCAATCCAGCTGTAGAGACTAGAAGTATCTGCTATTTTTTTTGCATAGGAGGGTCCTCTTTGCTTCAAAGACATTCCACTTCAGGGAGCTGCCTGGCTCACCGCACATTTCTGCAGTGTCCTAACACTGCTTTAAATGTCAGTTCAGATTGAATGACAGACTGTTTTATCATAAAAAGAAAGTGCTTTTTCCACTTTCAGCTTATATTGGTGTAATATATATTTCACACTCATTTCCATGACACTCATGAGACATCTCATTTTGCTGTAGGTATAGTATAAACTTATTATGTTACTCATTTTCATTTCCTTCAAGGAAAACCATGCAGATGAAGCAGGGTCTCTGAGTTCCTACAGAACTCATTTGCATCAAAAATTGTATAGTTTAATGTTACTCTGTAATTTTGATGGCACAAACATTTCTCAGTTACTAATTGTGTGTACCCAGGCAGTTGGAGCCTACACTGTTTTCCATGCTTTACATACAAAGTATTTAATCTTTGCTGCTGATAAGGAAGAACTTCATTATTTATCATATTGCTAGCAGAAGGTTTCTTGGGCAAGGCACCTACTTATTAGGGAAATAAAAACTAAAAAGTGTAGTTCAGTTTCAAAGCTGTGTAATAGAAAAGATGGCTCCTGAGTTATCACATATTTATACTCTAGGCATTACGATGCTAATTAGAGCAATTAGAAACTGGCAAATTCAGAGTGATTGAGTATCAGTGAAATGTAACTGCATTGGAGAATCTCTCAGTATCTATTGGAACAATTACACAAGGACACAGTATTGTTCATCAAATTAAATAATGGCTCCTTTATTAGAATTTTTATAGAACAGCCCTTTCCTTGCCATGCTGCCTGAGGACTACAGCAACAGTTTGGTACTGTTCCCTCGGAGGTCACTACTCTGTCACACAAAGCTTGGGTAAGAGGACATACTGGACCTGGGTATTTACTGTCTCAGTCACAGAGCTGCCGCTGATGCTCCCTGCAGCACTGCTTTGCTCCATTTTTGTGTTTTGGCAGCATGAAGCAAGAGAAAAGACTCATGTCACAAGTACTGTTGGACATGCACATCTGTGGGATGCGTGAATCAATAACCATAGCTGCCGTTTCTGCCAGAAATCAGTAACTGGGTACCTAAGCATCCAATTCTGATACTATGGCTGTGGGGGTGAGACTTTATCTGAATTGTTTTTTCCTTTAGGAAGGCTAAAAGTGTCATTTATTGTAATCTAGTCTGAGCAGCACAACACAGACTAAAAAATTTGCCAAATGAACATAAGAGCACAACGCAGGCTCCAAAAAAGCCACCCAAAGCACTCACTCTAGAAAAGCAAAAAATGTCTTGCACGCATGATGTGCTCAGAAAATCTTTTCCCTGACTACCCTGAAAGGGCTGTAGCTGAAAAGGTGGAGAACATCATCATAAGCACATAGAAAGAGTAACTTGAATGGCTAGAAATACAGTCAAGATGCTTTGGGATGTACAGGTATGTGAGGAGGTCCTTGAGACATGTGGCTGCAGGGGAAAGCTAATTCCAGGTGACAAAGGAGCAATTTTAGCAATTTGATGGTGTGGCTACTGGCACTTTGGGGAGAGGGAGCCTTTTGTTTTATAGAACAATGCTCAGGCAGGGGCAGATTAAACTCTGGCCTCTAGGCAGCTTTTTACGGTATTACAGGAACTAGATCAGTCAATTCAGAAAAATGCCTGGATGTTCAGAGGACTTAAGGCAAGTTGATGTGAAGGAGTCACAGTGGACTCGCCCCATGGCTATTTTTACAGAATAATGGAGGGAAAATTGGTGACAGAGAAAAAAACTGCGTCAGCAGTAGTACAGCAAGAGGGTTTGTGGGCTCCTATGGTGGCCTGCAGAAATTAAGCTGAATCTAACTTACAGATAAACACAGGAATAGCAGCAAATTCCTTGTCAGATAAATTAGCTCAACTTTAAGGTCACTTTGAGCTGCTGGCATAGTGCTACGGGAGATTGGCATGTGTCAAAACATGGCTCTTTCTGTATCATGGCTAAAAATGAGATCAGTTGCTATGGAACACATGAAAAAAAAGTAATAAAGGCAAAATTCATATGCCTGCTGCAATGTTAAAGTTGAGGGAGATAAAGCCCACCTAAAGAATTTGTCAAAAACAAACTTTTCAGGATCATTCTTGCTATAAATCAGGCTGGAAGAGTCTTTCACTCAAAACCATGAGACTGGCTCCAAGATGAGACACAGCATTGGGCGAATTTGATATTTGGGAGTTTATATATATAAACATATATTAAATATATATGTAAGCGTTTATATATATATATAAAATTGGCATTTGGAATGAGGTTCTTACATTGCTTTAAAGGATTTAGATAAGGCAGGTACTTGCCTTAGGCTGCCTATGAAGTCAAAGGAGGTAGAGGTATTTCCAAAGGACATGTGAGGTCTCACCTAAGGTGGACAGCAATTTTCGGTACATCTACAGGCAACTTACAATGTCTAAAGTCCCCATGTATTCATATATTTTTAAAACGTAAAGCTAAGCAGAAACAACTGAGGTCCACCTACTCTGGCCTACTTGATTTCTTCCACCAATATCAATGGGAGACTTGACTGCCTTGTCTAGAGGATCAGTTTTCAAATAATTTCCTTTCTAATAAGAACATTTTTAAAACACACTGTCACAGAAGGCAAACTCAGGTGAAACTGGACCATTTCTAAGCAGAGTGCTCAAACCCAAGCTACCAGAAGCCACCTGACAGATCCCCTTTGAATTCAAAAATATTTAGATTATAGCCAGTTAGTATCAATATAACTGTTTTAGGGACTGCTGGTGAACTGGGCTTTCACACTTACAGAACCGAAATGTGCATAAGGAATTACAATTTTCTTCACACTCATGATCAAACCCTGGCCTGCCTTTGACTCGGAGCCAATTGCCTGGGCAGGGAGCCGACCAGGCTGCTTTCCTAAAAGAGGGATTGTTGTTGTCAAAGTGTTAAATGTCTGTGAGAATAGCCTTGTAAAAAGTAAATGGAGACTGAAAACCCATTGTTGCCCTAAAGATACTGACCAGATCCTTTAGAGTTTAAAAAACAGACAGATTTTCACAACCTGATACCTTTATCTTGGTGTATTTGTAAAACTGGCCACACTCAGGTAAAGGATGTTTGCGAAACCAACCCAAAAGGCGTGTAGCCCCTTCAGATTTGCAAAGGCACTAATGTAACAAAGGCTTTGTGAACTTTCATGTTACAACAGCATAAAGAACCTAGGGACTACTTCTACCCTTAGCTTAGATCAGAAAGGAAGCATCAACAAGGTCAGTAAGGTGTATCAGAGCACACCAAACTGCTGAGAGAGAGAGAGAGAGATGTCGGATCATGCAGTGTTTGATTTCCAACTTACCTGCAAGGTGATGCACAGAATTTGCCATATTTTTTCTGGCTCATTACTAGCCAGGTAACTCTCCTGAGTGATATTCAGACAAAATTTTTCATGTTTAGCTTGTAGCATTCTCATTTTAATTGTTAAGCCAATATGCTGAAATGGACTAAGTGCAGCGTTGTTTCACACAATCCCTTCTGCATTAGAGGGCATTCACAGTTCACAGTCTTTTGTTTTTGGCTCAAGATTATAGATAGCAGAATAGATGGATATCAGCACAGTGCACTATAGATAACCTAGAGGGCTGATTCCCCAACCAGGAAATGGAAAGGTTTGCAATACCCTAGAGTTTGTTCCCCCACAGAAATTCTTCTATTTATATTTAGTTTTTGTCTCCTCCTTGCAACACCAATAACTGGTAACAAAAGCTAAGTAAAAGTTTAGTTATACTGTGTCGAAGCAGCTTTGGAAACAGAACTTTCAAAGCCACTAAACCCATGGGCAAGTCAGAGTTCATGTTCGAATGGTAACCCTGGTTGAGCGTACACCAGTGTAATGATAACGTGCTTTGAGACTTGTTCACCTGACAAGAGGCAATATCGCTGGCAAATATTTATTTTAGCAATGTGGGACAGCACTTCCTGGTGTGTTACCTCAGAACTGTCCAGCAAGTGGGAGCACCATCCTTTTACGTTATGGGAAGAATGGCTACAGGCTGAAACCAGCTGAGCTCCGGCCGGACTGGTTGCTGGCAGGGTGGTGCTCCCAAGGCCACGCTATTAAAGTAGATGTTGGCGTAACGACTTCACGGGGAAGGGAAGAGAGTTCTTGCAGGAACACCACTGATCTTAGTTGCGTTATGCTAAGGAAACAGATTTGCAGAGGCTATTTGCTGAGTGGAAGAGATGATCTGTGGTTGCAGAGGAGGGCCTAAGAGCACACAAGAGAAAAGCGGTCATGCAGTGGTTCAGAGCGTGTTCAGAGCTCACAGGAAAACTTTTCTTGAAAATTTGTCTGTGTCCATAAGACCTCGGAGAGAGGCTTTGCATTACTTGCTATATCTCAGCTAAATAGAAATCTGACCCAGCAGCAGAGGAGCAATAAGTTCGGTGTAACACTTGCCCCTCAAATTGCAAATAGGATAGCACAGATCAATTAGAAATTGGCATAAGTGAGCAAATGAGGCTCAGACCCAGTGGAGAATGAAGAGGGTAAGGTAGGAAGTTTCATCCGATCTGTTCTGCTCTCCTTTCAAAAGTGCTCTGCAGATAGGCGTATGCTTTTCTTCAAGTCTAATCTAAAGTAATTTTGTTCAGCAGAAAAGTAAAACACACAGCAAGACTGAACAGCAAAGTGTATCTTTAAAGCAAGGTCATTCTCAGCTTTTTGCACAAAGTCTCATCATTAGCAAAACACATGGGAAAACAGACTTCCAAGTATACCAGATGAGATCAGGTTGTCTTTTATGCCCTTCTTCCACCTGAAGTTACTGCACAGTTAATGCTGAAGGACTTCCACCAGCATTCTTGCCAAGCTGTCCTCCTCAGGATTGATGGGTGAGGTTTACTTGAGTCTGTATCTACTAACACAGCTTGTTTACTCTTTTGATGGCAAAAGCACTCAAGAATGATTTCTTCACCCGCAGGCAAAGGCAAGGAGGAAAGAAGGAATGCCTTTCTTTTCTTTTTTTTTTTTTTTAAAAAACATTGCTGTGCTTTTTGGCTGTGCTTTTTGTGTTCCAAATGCATGTACTCGATTTTTATCAGTAGGAACATTTTCTGGGTTAATGTGAAAATTTATAGATGAGTCTCAATACGGAAGAACTGCAATACCTACTTCCAAGGGATCTGCATTGCACTGGCAGTGTTCAGTATTATCTGGGGATTCTTCACATTTATAATCAAGCAAAATGGTCCAGACCAGATTCAGGGAATGGTAGAGTTATGTTCAGTTCATTACTTGAGCACAAAGAACTTGCTGGAGTTGTTGGCTCTGTTTCCCTAAGTTACCTGCAAGGTACCTATTCTCACTGTAGTCATTAGGAGTGTGCAGCCTTTCTTACTGTTTTTAGGTAAACAGAATAAAAACAAAGGATGGGATTCAGCTCATCTAACTGTACCCATCTCAGCTGGCTGGCTTGGCTCTCAATAGAGCCAGTACAGAGCAAGCGGCACCTTCCCAAGGACTGTCTTACAAACGAGCCTTACGTTGAAACACATCATTCCAGAAAGAGCCTAAAGAACTAGAGAGCTAAAATGTCTCTGAGCTGAATTCCCCAGAGTGGAAAGATGGGTTTTCCAGTTGTATCCCAGTGACATACCAAACAAGCACATGCCTCCAGGTGAGAGCAGAGGAAAAAGGCATCTTTCAATTCCACTGCTATTCAATATTAAGAAGTCAGGTGAAGAATAATGAGTGCAATAAAGTGGCACTCATGAAAGCAAACTTATGGCAGCTAAAATGATTTATTACAAAAAGCCCACCAACAACAAAAAAGAACAACAACAACAAAGTTAAACTGCAGATTACTAGGAGCTCAGGAGCTGCAGCATTTTAAAATGGAAAGCTAAAGGTTACAAATTTCATATCTAGTTAGTTTAAAAGTATTCCTTCCAAAAAAAGATTCCAAAATACCTCATACATCAGGCTGCTGGGCACTGCACTTGAAATAAGGAAGTTCACTTCCAGGTCACAGAAAACCCAAACTGCTCAAGTAGCAAATATATCTGCCTTCCTTGCATATTTTGAAATCATTCTGATCCCTGTCTGCCAGAAACACCATGTACCATGGGACTTGCTAGTTGGTGGTCAATCATTTATAATATAAGACATAGTCATGTAGTGAGTAGTGGGACTGAATTTAAGTCTCTCACCGGACAAAGTCTGATATGGTCTTTTCAATTAAAAGAGTACCCCAGGGTGGTAATAATTTTAAAAAGGCTGTGAATGTAATAATTCTGTTGCATATATGTAAAATATGTTTTTCATACTCCTGATAAAAGGGAAATAGGGAAATTTCACACTGTATAAAAGGGAAACAGCATCTTGCTTTCCTTCAGTGATGCATTTTCTCAGTGAAGGGGGGTATAAAATCAGTGGAAGAAGATTGGAAAGGTGCAGCTTAAGGGAGCTCAGCCATGCCTGATAGACTGAACTACAGTGTAAAAGCTGTTGCTGTCTCCCTTATGAATGAAATGAGGTGATATGTATGGGCATTGTTTAACTTGTATTTACTTCAGGCAGGACTTTTAAAAGGCATCAGCTGTCTCTACAGTGCCTTGTAGTAAGTGTCTACACATCACTATTGGAGGAAAGACAATTGTCACCTTGCCCCATTAGCAGCATCACTGAAACAGGAGAACAAATCCTCTTCAAAATGCAATTTATTCTACAAATGCATAGGCAGAATCCTTTGGCAAATTTCCATAACTGCATATGTTATCAGAAGGAAAACACAAAGGAGAAAAATAACATTGTTTGAAGGTTGCTCAGAGCTATGTTCTAAACTACTCACATGCTAGGGAAGCGTTAAATGGGAGTCGAAACACCTCCATGAGTTTACATTCATGTTCTCTTCTTTGGGCATTTTGTTTCCATGCATCCACACTCATCTACATGTACATATGTGAACTGGACTGTCTTATGCTGAGAGCAAACCAGTTCCACTTGCACTTCATGGCTCTTTTTTTCATGGCAGCAAATGCATTTGTGCTCCATTTCATTAGCTTCAAAGGAATACCTGTGGAAACAGGGTTCACATATCAGCCTGCAGCCAGGTGTTTTCACAAGCCAACTGATACTTTCTGCTTGGAACACAGGTACTTCTAAAGATCATGGGAATAAACATTTCCTATCTCTTTTTTGGACAGTTCAAAACAGTCTATCCTCCTGATGCTACAAGTCATGCAGGGCCTAATCCTCTGATGCCAGTGGGAAAAATCCTAGTCACTATAGTGACTCTTGGTATTGTGACTATAGTGGATTTCTGGTTAGGCCCATTCCAGTAAATCAGAAAAGAGCAATTTATGCAGAGTAGGAGCCAGAGATGTTTAAAAATTGCATACAGGAGTGTAAAAGAACAGGTTAGTTACATTTTATAAGATCTGTTTTTATAGTGACCTATTTTCTGAGCTGAGATAGGGCACATCTATCACACTAAAGCCCATGTATGACTTTCAGCCACATACCTAAAGGTTGCTCTTCTGCACATTCTGTGGCCTAGCCAGGTCCTACTACAGTG
This sequence comes from Crypturellus tataupa, assembly GCA_034781795.1. NCBI lineage: Eukaryota > Metazoa > Chordata > Aves > Tinamiformes > Tinamidae > Crypturellus > Crypturellus tataupa. Next base: position 61,766 of record JAWLRI010000458.1, on the reverse strand, counting down.
GGGAAAGGATAAAACAACTGCATCTGTGGCGGAAAGGAACTCAGGAAGATCACATACCAGCAAGGACAAAGTTTTCCCACTTACACAGAATAGGTACTGCACGTCCCTTCACAGAAAGGCATGGGGACCGGAGCAGCAGACTTACAGTTGTTGTGAATGATATACTGTTCTTTCATATTACGTTTGCATTTATGCGGTAGGTCAACACCTGTGTGGGAGATCATTAGATTATTCAGATTGGAAACATTTTGAAAGATACTTAGTAGGAAAGCAAAGGCAGGTCACCCTACTAAAACATGCTACAGGTCAGAAAGATAACTAAATATCTAAGAGACACTAATTCATGAAAGTAATTCCAGGCTTGTCAGGGCAATTTCCTATTTGGGGAATAACTCAAATGAAAATATGAGTTCAGATAGAGCCACTGCTGAAACAAGACCTAAAGGAGATGTAAAGGATTTTTGTTTGTTTGTTTGTTTTATTGCTATGAATGACATTTGCTAACATGTGTGTTGATAATGGCCAATAGTTTCTGGACAAATGTTTGGATCCTAAAGAAAAAGGAATATTTTTACAGGTAATTTCCAGATGGAAGAGCAGAGAATATAGAGAATGTACTTTCTACAAATTATCTCCTCAGGAATACAGTTTAAACTATTTCAGTTAATTTAAAATACAGAAAAGGAGATCACAAAGATTTCTAGTATCCCTACTGCAATAAGGAAGCAGATTTCAAGCCCCAGCTATGAGGAACACAGAACAGTTCTGGAAAAGTATGAACGATCCCTTCAGTCCCACGGGATCTGATTGAAGGTGCTCACTGTATGCAGGGTCAGGGAGTGGAGAAACAAACAGTGCTCGGTTAGGGCAATCACTGATTTAACACACTCACATGTCTTACAACAGCCATCTGAAGTCACGTCAATTGTGCCCTGTGTTGAGAGCAAACACACAAGAACAGCTCAGATACTCTAAGATGGGCATATTGCTAAACAACTAACAGCAATGGTGGGCGTTCAAACACCTTCCTGCTGATTCCACATCACAAAACCGCGAGAGTACCGGTTATATGCAAAAGAGTTTTAAAGAAATCCAGGAAGGAAAGGAGTGAGTTTTCGTAAAACTACGAATCATATCTCAAGCCAGGTGAAAATGTTCTGCAAAATAGGCCTCCCTTACGCAGATCCTACGGAAGCTATTAATCCCTGAAAACCAGGTCACATGAGTCCCCTTGTTTTACATCTTGCTTATTCATCTACCCCTCACACAGTGTTTATCCAGGTCACACGAGTGTTTATCAACCCTTGCAGGGGTTCAAAGCAAGTTTTACTCACTTTCAAAGTGAAACCTTCCAGAACAGCAGAAGCAGAACTCATACCAGAAGGCTTTTATGTAGTTCTAAAATACTTACTGGGACACAGTTTGATGCCTCAAATGGTAGGCAGACCTTTACTGTACTAGTCAAAGAGAACTGGCCTGCTAATTCAGTGCACGTGTACTTAGTACAGTTGTCATATGGATCTCTGTAACTCTTTCCAACCTGAATAAAGACAGAAAAAAAAATAATTAAAAACAACAACAAACACAAATTACAATATATGTTAATATTAAAAATAGAATAATGCAGTAGTAACACAGTCAATGAAATGCCTGGGGAATTTGGTTGCTCATATCACTTTGAAGGTGTTGAAAATGTCTGGAACTTAAATCTGCAAATTATTTACAAAGCTCACCCAATATCAGCCTATGCAAAAATCCCTTCTGTTGCCACATAGGTGGAAAGAATCCAAAGCCGATGGAGAATGAGTATGGAGTTATGGACAGAAATGGTAAGCAGCATTGTTAAGTACAGCTCGTGGGTGTGTTATTGTAGGTGGAATGAAGTATGAAGGGATTTCAGCAGCTTGCTTTTTCAACAGATGGAACCAAAGTAAAAAATGCAAAAGCCAGAAACAGTCTTTAGAACAGAGGCTACAGGACAAATGCAAAGTCTACTCACAATAGCCTCCTTTGAAGGAAAATGTAAGAAGAATATGAAAAGGTAATTCAAAAGAAAAATTATCAAGGAATAAAGGGATAAATAGAAAAGATGCAATATGCAGGATATAAGACAGCAGTAACTGGGTGAGACAGTGTTGTTAACTCTTCACAGGAGTAGTAGACTGTAATGAAATCAAAGAGCTGACCTGAGGCTCAAGTTATGCCTACACAACACTAAACTGAGAAGACACCGTGGGTTATGTGGTATGTTACCAGGACATGCTACACCAAAGCAGCTATGCCACTTTCTATTTCAGTGAGAGCAAATCCTGAAATAGCAGCAATTTAGCTGTATCAGCTTACTCAGAGGGTTTAGTGCGATATCCCCATAAGGACACTGTTTCCATTTCTGGAGCATTATGATGTAAAAACAGCTCACAGATCTCTGCAAAAGCTGTATTACACAATGTCAGCACCCCCTCCAAAATTTTCTCTCTGTTGCATTCCATTCCTGCCAGAGAGGCATAATTTTCAACACAACTGCAGAAAAAACTGCAGAGTTGAGATGTGCATAGTAAAGAGAGCAGCCATATAAAAATCTACATTTAATTTGGAAATACATAAATTTTTAAATCTACTAAAGGACTTCCCTGCCTCAAAAAGTATGATTGCTTCAAAAATGCTGAGGTCTGCTTGGTCCTTCAGCCTCGTGCGCAGAGCAGGAGCGTGCTCACCTCAATGGTCACATTGCCGAATGGAAAAGTCGCCACACAAGCCACTTGGCGGCACTGGCTGCAGCACTGACCCTCTTCTTCCACATAGCGGAACCCCTGTGGGTATAAAGTTACCATTTAGCCATGTCACTTGATGGGATTGTGAACCTAACCTGAAGCCCTCATTTTTTCTGTTGTCTTAGGTCTTTAGGAACCTCCTGAAATTTCTCTAAACCAAACAATGAAACCTGACAATTCAACTCTTTATTTCCCTAATTGAACAGGAAGCTCTGAGGCGCTTCCCTCATCACAGTGACCTTGCCACTGGCTACTCTGCTCCATGCTAACACACAAGTTAATTAAGTTAATTGAGACAAAGAAATCCCCAATTGCTTGATCTACATGATTGTTCACAAATACAGTCACTGTGTTAGACGTGAACATATCCACACACACCTTAATTATTTCCTCCCTCTTGTTTTGGGTATACTTCAATTTCAGTCTTTTAGCTGGAGAATGTGTAGGTGGCCTCTAGGTAAAAGATGATGGTTTTATTCTTTTTTTTTTTTTTTTTTGGATCAAGTGGGTCTGGCTGTATCTGGGTAAGAAAGGAAAAGTAGCTGTTCTCTGCTTGTTCTTTGCTTGCCTTCAGTACAGGACTCGGCACTTTGTATGCAGACCCTCAGCTCCTGAGTACCAAGTCGTGTCTGGACACATGTACATTTAGGATATGCAGTATCTTTGCAATCCTATTTTTTGAGTTGACAATACACAACACAAACTTGGACTTTCAGCACTCAGTTTTCACTTTAACTGGTTTGCAATCATTTCCCTGAGGACATCTTTCCAAGGGTGACTTCTTAAATTTGATAGAGAAAAAAAAAATCTAATAGAAGATTATATCCTGCTCCCTTTTAGGGAGGAACCCTATTGTCCCAGTTTTACAATATAACCCCTCCAAAACCATTGTTCTTGGTCTGAAAGGCTGAGCACACAGAGCTGACCTGCTGGCAGGCAGTTTGGCATTTCACTGGAACGCACTGGATGCGGTTGGTTTGCGTAACAACATCCTGCTCCTCTGTGCACACACAGTCCTCACAAGACTTCCTAGGCACCACTGCCCCAGGCTGAAAACATGAAGAAAGAGAGAGGAGACAAGACACAGCAAGGACTGTGGGTTCAAGGATATACATATGTTCTCATGACTATAGGAAAATAAATGGTTGTGCTTGGGACTTATTTCTGGCAGAGCTGCCCATAAAGAACAAATTTAAGGTCTCAACTTCAGAACTCTTACTGTCAATATCACAAAACTAATGTGAGGCTGATGCACTTACATGCATCAGTGCATCAATCATTTTAAATGTATTACTCTTATCTCATGAATTCCATATTCCATTCTTTTCTCAGTTTGACCTAGTAATTAATTTTACAACTTCTAATGAGATTTAAAATTTGTATTCAATTACAATCTGGATTTCTTGACTCTAAAACACAGGTAAGATCTCATTTAGTAGACCAAACTACTGGTCTCTAGGGGCACCTATTCAGTACCATTTCCATCAAAGAATAAGACTACTGTCAAAGAAAACTTATGGGCTATTTCAATCTTGTTTTTATGCAAATGTTGACAAATAATCAGAGCATTCCAATTCAGGCTGCAACAGCGCATGGGAATAAATGTCCAGAAGATAACCTACCTTATATTCAACTCCTTCAGAAACACATACACCTTTTGGTACTGCAAAAAAAATTAAATAAAAAGGTGGTGCTAAGCAGGTAGTAAATTACTGTACAAATGTCTGAATTCTCAGCGATTTATAGGAGGGGCAGAGAAGAACTGACCTTAATAGCCTACACAAAAGAGGAAAGAAAAGAAGAAGGTAGCTGGGACATGTTGCCAGTTGTTATCCTGAGGCCCACATGTAACACCTGCTCTGATTTTCTGCACATAGTGGGCGAAACTCTATATCCTGGTATTTCCCATATGGCGGACTCTTACATCATATATTTTTACCCAAACTTGAGAAATCAGTTGATCTCCTTTTTATTGTTTACCATCTCAATGATCACAGAGCAAATGGAAGGTTGGGTCAGCCACAAGATTCTGAAAATACAGTTTTGAAGTGAAACTTCTGGGTGGTTTCTGTGTAACAAATTTAATGTGTGAATGTTGGCTACAGATGACTTGTACCAGTTGCTCCCTCTCAATAAAATTTAAAGGCTGGGAGAGGAGGGGAAAGGAGAGGTTACTTTTTGTGATTTTCATCCTGGGAAAAGTTCTATTTAGAAAAAAAGTACAATAGTTCATGGAATACATAAAACACCTTAAGGAAATATGGTACTTACTACAGGAGAAAACAGGACAACAACCATTCTCAGATATAGCTACCACTGGTTGGAAGCCTAAGCTGCATGCTGTTTTGTTGATAATGCAGGTTTTTATATCACATTCTGCAACAGAAAATATAGAAGTAAGTCAAGTTGTCCTTTCTGGCAGTTTTACCTATACACCTAAGTCTGAACATTCAAGTCATCTCCTAGTTGCTCTCCTTTAGCAAGATTCAGTTTCTGACCTGCAAAAACTCTGTTTTTAGGGACTTAAATTCTCAAAGACACAACTCATTGTAAGTTCCTATGCTTAAGTAAGTTAAATTAAGTAAGAGACAAAGTCTCTTACTAACCTTTGAAGGCTTTGAGTTAGCTAATAGGAATTACTAGATAAGGGAATTTGTCCAGTTCCCTTGAAATACATGATTTTTGAACCACACATTTTTCGAAATCGGGAAAATATTCAGGGGAAGTATCTAAATTTGTCCTATTCTAAGCTCTTCTCTAGACATACACTTTTGGCTCTTGCTCTTCTCCTCCTCCTGGATTCCACCTCTTGCAATACTAAACACTCCCATCTCAAAGACAAAGGAGGTGACAGAAAAAAAATCAGACAAATGAAAACGTGAGAAAAAAAATGAAGAGGCAGTGAACAAGGGCCAGAAATGTAAAGGAATGAAGACACAACGCAGAGCACCCTGATAGTGCCCATTGCTCTCTCAGGGAGCCTAAGGGGCCCAGTAGATCTCTGGAAGCAGAACAGTGTGAGGAGCAGAAATAGACCCTGCTGCCATCAAGATCCCTGATCACCCTCCCTCCTGCAGGTCCTGGGGAAGAGGCTGATGAGGAGATTGTGGGCCTTGATGGGTGTGTGGACCCAGGACAATCCAAATGAAAGGATGAGGGAAAACCACACGTCACTGATGAAGGCAAGAACTCCTGGCACTTAGGTGGAAGAAATTAAGTCCTGCATGAGGTGGGCAGAAGCTTGGAAAATACTGATGTAATGCAGATGGACCACTCCCATGGTTTTAGTTGTCTCTAGTACCTGGAGAGCCTTTGTCATTTCGAGCACCACTGCTAAAAGCATATTATGCCAAATGATGAAATCTATCCCTACTCACCACAGACTGTCTCTGTGCAGCATGGGTCATCTGGACGTGCTCTTATTTTTTGCACAAAGCCTTCTTTAGTGCAGTTGACAGATGGAGACTTAGCACAAGGGCGAGGAAAGCAGGAGATGCTCAAGGTTGTTTCATCACAAGTACAGTACTGACAGTCATGCTCCCAAGCCTCATTGGGCTGTGAAAACCAGAGAAGTAACAGTTCAGAGAACAAAATCTAGAAGCATTAGAGTAATAAATGCCTACTGCAAGGCAAGGCGCGTCCGAGTTCCCTAAACCATTATATAGGAAGATCAGATCCAAATCCCTGTAGGGAAAGAATGGAACTGTAAGAAAAAAAAATGCTATTATTTGCTGCCTTCCTTTAGAGGTTTATGTGTTTCATAAGGGAAACCTGATAGTTCTACCAGAAAGCTGCAATTCCCACAAACTGCTAATTCTGCTTCCATATCTCAGGTGAGGAATGAAAGTCAGGAGTTGATAATCTGTTTTTTTCTTTCCCACTGTCACTACAGTTCACTGGTATGCAAGATTAGAATTAAAGGAACAAGAAACCTATGCAACCTTTTTACACTAGCTAACAGCACTCAGTTGCAGCATGAGAACAGCATTTTCCTTACCTTTTTCACTGATCCATCTTGTGCAGTGCAACCTGTGAAACACAATAAATTACAGATTCCTTTAATAATTGCTTTGGGGAAAACAATGGAAGCAGTAGGTAACTCTTACATGCAACTCTAGTTGAGGTCTTGATCCCTGCCCCCTCCTTACCCTGCCTTTCATATAATTTCTTACCACAGACAGAAACACAGATGTCATCATGATCATTCAGGAGAGTTTTCCCATGAGGACAGTAACATCCTTCAACAAACACTGGAGTATTTTTTGGGGTAGGAAGGATATCCGCAACAAGTTCTCTGAACAATTAGAAGATAAACAGAAAAAGAATGAGAGGCAGAAATGTGCTCACAGGCAATCTGACACTGAAACCCCAGGGGAGCACTATCACTGCCTTCCTTGGTGCTTTGGAAATTATGAACCTTTGCCTTAGGGAATGACCCACCTGTTGAAGCAAGTCTTTCTTTTTGCTTCCCCACAAGGCTCATAGACCTGATCCTGAGCACAGCTGGGTTCTGTGGAACATCACAAGAGAGGGTTAGATGGCCCAGGTCTACCAGCACCCATCGGCACACAGTGCCCAGGCTGACGAGCACCCTTTGGTGCACAAAGACCAAGCAGAAACCACCCTTCTAGCAGGAGGAAGCGGCTGTATATTGCCATCTAGTGATGAAGCTGTAGATAATGTGCAAGGGAGGAAAATGGGGCAGGTCCCAACCAGTATCTCTGCTGAGCTGTTCAAAAGGGCCTCTGGGGCAATTTCCCACTTGGTTTGCATTAGCTCTATGCAGGAACAACTTCCCCAGTTTGTTCCTGCTTTTCTCAGGGCAAGGAAAGGGTGAAGCCTGATTATGCTGAGGAACAGAGGTGCGGGACGCACAGAGACTGGTGGTCCTCTGTTATCAGCAGATCTTTCTGAGACTTACCACACCACCCGTCGGTCTGACTCCGCCAGTCGACGCAGACTCCGTGGAGCCCACATAAGGCTGCATACGTCTGCATGCTCTGGCACCTAGCCTGGGGGCCCAGCTCGGAGCAGCCACTCGCCACGCAGGCTGCGTAGTAGGGTTGTGGGGGAACCACACCGTGGCAGGCCGTCAGATTCCTTGGCAAAGCAAGAAAATAGTCAGGGGTTTTCACTTCCTTGGACTACTTCCAAGGACAAATTCAACTCAGAACCAAACGCCCCCATCTGGAGAAAACCTCAAGATAAAGATCCAACTGCAAATTGCTCTTATAGAGAATATGCCCATGGCACTATATATTACGCAGACCTATGTGGCTTAATTAAGAATCAGCTTTACCTCTCATTACTTACAACGTTTTGAAGGAAAGCAATTTTACATTGGACAGATATCTGAAAAGTCATCTTTTTAACTTATAACTGTAATTCTAAATTCTTTTTAAAGAGACACACATATTTGCTTACTGCTTTTTGTCTGTGTCCCTTTTCATCATGTTTTTTCAGATACTTCATTACATCTAAGAACCCTGTTTAACTTTTCTAGACTAATATGCTAAGGAAGTGTTAAGCAGCAGATGCTATTAAAGGAAGAATGATTTTGATGATGTACTTGAAAAATATCTGCCAAACTCGGGAACATTCACACTTCATTTCACTGCTCAGCTTTAAAAGATAGACTAGACATTTTCATCATGTCTTCTAGGCAGTTCTCCCAAGCCACGTAGTAAAGTCCGGAAATATCTTGTGGACTTTTCCATCTGACACCTTCAAGAGTTGTCTTACCAGATGATTTTGCAGAGATCAGCAGGTTCACAGCGCTGCTGAACCTCAACCAGTTCTGAAGCACGTGGATTACAGTATCTGTTGGTAGAATCTGGCACTTTCCAATCTAACGCCATCTCTTTGAAGGACTCCGTGATCTCCCCATTCCTCTTCATAGCATCATCAGACTTGCGATTCGTGCAGGTACCTGGTAGCAATACAAAAGCAAAATGACAGTTCAAGGACAAGGGAAGCCCTGACCCTTGCTGGGAGGTTACAAACATTAGAGGTCCTGGACAAACTCACAAGAACTGTTTATAGGAAGGGGAAGCTAGAAGAGCTAGCTTTGAGATATTAGCTGATGCATCACCTCTGGGTGGCTAAAGCAAATGCTTTCCATCCAGCACAGGACCCTTCATATTTCCTCTACCTGTCCCCATCCACCATCAGATGTGGGCAGAATGGAAGGGAGGGACTTAAAATTCCATATTCTAATAGTGTCTTCCCTCCCACCAAGTAGGGAGAGATCCATTAGAACTGTGTATCATGTAAAACTCACTGGAGTAGCATAGATTCAGAGACATTTATAAGGGTATGAGGAAAAAAAAAAAAAAAAGAAATCTTTGTTACATTCATTGCTGTCAGCTGAATAAGATACTCACCGCACAGTCCCATGGTATTATTATAAAACACTCCAAAAGGCAGTTTTATGTAAAATGCCAGTCTACTGTAGGAGACATAAACTTCTAATTCAGGTATTTCAACTATGACGTGAAGGCCAGAGCTGGTTATCCTGATACCGTTCTTGGAAATGTTCGGAACAACTTTCTTATCATTGAACAGAATCTAGAAAGAGACATGCAAAAGTGCTCTACAAACATCCTTCTGTTGCGCAAAGTGTACAACTTGGGTAGCTGGAAGGCATAGCACAAATTCAGAGCTTGGGTGCACCAAATAAAATCTGATGAAAGTAGTCATCTTAGCAATGGCCTGCTGGTTCTTTATGATATCTATTTAATCCATTGTAATTTGTATTTGAATACTCATGCTGTTTTCCTAGCTTGAACAAAAAAAAAAACAAACAAACAAAAAAAAAACACATCTACAGCAAATATTTAGAATATGCTAATTTTGGTTGCCATTAAAAAGAGAGAGCCAGAAACGTAACTGCATTTGCCATTCATCCCTTTTTCTTTTCTTTTTTTCTTTTTTTTTTTTTTTTTTAAACAAGCTTTCTTATATATCATGTCAAGGCACTGGGCAGGATAGTAGTATAACTACCATGTAATAATATCAAAAATGCTTTCTAATAAAATACTTCACCAAGTTTGTTTCTTTTCCGTGTTCTATTGCTTGTGTCAGAATAACAACAGAGTTGGAGTGAAAAATGAGAAGAGACATTGAACAAATTGCTCCATCAGTGTTGGCACAGTAGTAGTTATCTATGTGAATCCAGAAGTTGAAAGAGTAAGGTTGAACTGGCTTCACAAGTACATAGGTGCAGTTTTCTTGGAAATGATAGTATGTTCCATCAAAAGTCACATAATGCTCATTTCCCCATCCACTGCAAATACCTGGAAAACACAGTGACAGACTTCAAGTTGGGCTTCCTCTCAATTCCCTGCAAGTAGAAACTGATTTTTTACTCTTTTTACCTCTTTCCAAGAGATCTGAAATGACCAGTGAGATGCAGAAATTCTACCTTGCCATCAACACCTTTTTCCATGCTTAACACATGACATTCTAGGTAGGAATTCTGCTTCGATACTTTTCATTGAATTAATCAAAACTTAATATTGATCACATAGGTTTATCTTGCTTGAGGTAAATAAAATGAATTTCAGGAATTCCTTTGCCACTTGTACTTACACTGACACTCAAAGAGTTCACAGCAGCCCGTTTCATCATGGTGTTTTGTGAAAGGGAAACCATTGACACACAGTTTCAGTTGCTGAGGAGGACAAGTCATACTGGACAATTTAATATTGTCGTCTTCTCCCAAGCAAGTGGCAATCTGGCAGTTTCCAAAGTTCCATGATTCATTAAACTATTGACAGATTTAAAGAGAACAAGAGAAATGGACCAAAGTAATGTAACAAAGTTTTTAAATATCACACATGCCAACCACACTCTTTACAGATGACAGCTTGACATTCCCAAGGTATACCCATTTCATTAGATGATACGTCTGAACAGAACAATTTTCAACTCTTCCCTAAATTATTTTGGGACTTGTGGAATACTGCCAAATGGCCCAGGTCTACTACTACTGCTGGATTGCAGATGTGGTTCTTACTAGCATTAGAGACGAGCATATTTAGAGAAATCCAAATCTTGGTGGCAGCAAATGCTGTAACTTAACAACTATGTCCTCTTCTTTCAATCCGCTCACCTTTCTAGGAGGAATGAGTCCAAGACAGTCGCTCACAGAAGCTGCTGTAGAAGCAGGAACTGGGCTTGTTGCATTCAGAGCAGGTGTCAGTGGACAGGTTTCAGAATCTGGATCACAGATCTTGAGAGGCCCAGTATGACCTACTTCACACTCTGTCCAGATCAATTCAATCTGGCATGATGCATTGCAAACAGAGTAAGCACAACGACCCGATGCATTCACTGGCAGAGAAACATTTTCTCCTGCAAGGCCAAAAAAAACCCTATATTTAGCATTTAGTTGCCCGTGCTAAGGGGAGGGCCACAGGTGCCGTATCTGTAATTCTGCTGTATTAAGCAAGTATATTATTAAGAACTGAGTGCAATAGAGGAGCATACTAGTACCTCACTGACTGCAGTCATCTTAACATAGAACAGGAGATGGGTGCTTCAGGAGCTACTAATAGATGAAGAGACTTCAGTCCTTTATCTTTGAAATACAAATGTGGATTACAGTTGGGACCCAAGGTTGTTCTGGAGCCCAGTGAAGTATCTGCCCAGTATCTGCTTCAAGCTCCCTTACAATAGGGAAATTCAAAACAGGGCAAAAGTGCAGGATATAGAAGAGCTGTAAGCCTGAGTGCCAGGTACAGTTCAGAGATATAACTAGTCCTGGCAACATGCAGCTGTAGCAGGCTGAATGAGCACTTCCGTGAGCACATTTATCTAACAGTTCATACTACATAATGATAGAGATCATTATGCACCTATCCTACATAATGATAGAAGAAATCAAATAGTTCCTCACCCATTTGTATCAATTGCCCATTGTCACTGCAGAAGCAGGGGGTGGCTACCATTGTTGATGGTGCTGCAGGTGTTATAGGTTGCATATGTATCTCTGCAGGAAATGAAATTAATTAATATTCAAGTCCTCTACTACCCCAAATTTAATTCCTGTATCATCTATTACATGCTAGACAATTACAAGAAGGGGAAAGACCACCTTACATCCCCGTTGCAGTCTGTAGAGTTGCCTCTGTGTTTATACACTCACAACGTCTGCTATTGGAATCATGCACGCATATTCCACACTGTAGTCAGATTTTCTCTGTATAAAATAAAATTCATAGGCCTTCCCTGCCTCTTAATTCATTCTAAATTAAGGTTTCTTTGAACTTTCTAATCCTCTAGGACTTCCCCTGGCTTTGGAGAGGTGATTTCCAGTGGGACACCATTGTCTCTTTTAAAGCCTGGTTGCAAAGTATCTGTTGATTTAAATACAGACAGATCATTTAAATGCTACTCAGCTACTTTGCAATCTGCCTTGAATACTCTTTCCTTTCTTAGCCATCATCCCACTATAGTCTTAATCCAGATGTAAACACATAAACACATGTAGCAAATACCAAATATATGGGCTGACCCTTGAGTCTTCAGCTATTCTACTCAGTAGAGAAGTTAACCTTTAATTTTCCCTGTCCTACTTCAGAAGTTTGCCATCAGATTAAGACTTTTTTTAAGCTAAATCATGTTTCATATTTACATGTTTTCTTTATCTCCTTTTTTCTATTTTCTCTTCCTCTTCATTCCACAACTTTTCATTTGTAAAGGGAGTAAACCACTCCCCCAGTACCTTGATTTTTTTTGCTCCAGTGACTCACTTGAGTTTTACTGACTCCAAGATGGAAACCCAAACAGTTAGAACAAAACTGGGACACAGGTGGTGAAAGAGAAGAAAACAGCATTTAGAACTATGAAAGTCCACAGCTGCTATAAAAATTGTATGGAATGTCTCTGTTCTCTCTTTTGTCCTCCAAAAGTAAGAACGTATAAAACAGATACTTTTGCCCCTACCATGAAACCCATAGGTCTGTCCACTCCTGCCTTCAATTGCCTAAAATTCTGCATTTTCCCAAGCACTATGAGTAAAGACAGAGGAATCGTGCTGCCATTACAGACTTCTCTGAAGCCACCACCAAACCTCTGAAGCCACCACCTTATAAATCTAGTACCTGCTGCTGGCATATATGATGTTCTGCAAGGGATGAATATTTTAATGATTTCTCCATTGGGGCCACAGACAGCATTACTGCACTCAGTCCCATCTGTTTGACTGTATATAGCTTCATTTAAGGTGTAAGTCTTCCCATTGTAGCAGCAAAGGCAATCTGAAGTAACAAGAGAGAAAATGCCATGGTACAAGGAGACACAGTCGTATAACAGAAATGCAAAGGACATTGTCTCACAACACAAATGAATCTTAAAAAAAAAAAAAAAAAAAAAAAAAAACCTCTGGATTTACCATTCTATGGCTCATACCACTAACTATTAATTGCCTGGGTATAAAGTTTTCTCAGTTTCTAGTTGAGGAGTCACACTGATGCTCTATCTCTTTTATTAAATCTGGGTTGGATTTTTGGTGGCCTCTCACAGAACCAGTTTGCATAAAGGAGTTACTGGGTAGTGAAAGAGTCAGAACTGGCAGAGTGATCCCCAGCCTGGAACACAGGGGCTATTTTCTTTTGATAGATGATGGGACTAGGATTACTTATCCCTAAGCAAGAGTGATAACACGCTGCTAATGAGAAAGTTGCAATAACACCGCTTTCATTTAAATGCATGAGAAACTCCAGTTTCTGGAGAATGTGTGCTCAGGAGCCTCAGTAGAAGATGTCTGTAACAAATCAGCAGAACTGAAGTAGTATTGTCCACTGGATCTAGGATTCTCCCTTGGTTTCTTCCTTATGGTTCCTTCCAGTTCTGGCAATGAACCAATATCTAATCTTTTGTATGGTTTGCTTAACATTTCATTGCAGCTCTTGGAACAGAACCAAAATACCTTCAGACATGTGAACATCAGTTGTTGCACATAAGGTAGCTGTCTAGGTTTCTAATATCATTAGGACTCAGAAAAAAACACCACTACAGAAAAAAAAGAAGTGCTCACTAAAACACCACACCATATCTTTCTGCAAAGGAAGGGCTTCAAAGGAAGTATAAACCTGATAAATTAGTATTTACCTATGTGAGATGAATCCCACATTTCAGGCTTCTCTCCTCACTCCTCCTGATTATTCTTTAAACTTGCTCCTTAGGATAATGTTTAGATTTATCCTTTCTTCAGGCCAAAGGCTTCTTTTTGCTTATCAAGACATTGTGTGCCTCCGTCTATTGAACTGACTAGCTAAACGGCCAACTGCAGCAGCACATGGTGTTGGGTCAGGCCTACTCATCCTAACATGATGAATAGGAGGGGGTGAAATGTGTGGGTGGCAAGAACTTACCATTTGAATCCGAGGTACACAGTTTTGCTTCAGGATCACTGAGATAAAGAGGAAAGAATAAGATTCTTTTACTGCTTTGAATCCACATATGGAATAACAACAAGAGGAGTGCAATTGTTTCTATCTTTTACAAAGGCAATCCTTCTCTTCTTCAGGATTTAGGCATGGTTCCCACTGCCATAAATTCCTATTCTAGATAGTTATGCCCAATCCTATCCTGCCCATCTTGTCATCACCTGACCTACCATGAGGTGCAGCTAAGGAGGGAAACACACTCCCTCTGGTCCTCATCAAAATATGGCTTCTCAGGACCACACTCCGGGTAGCAGCCTGAAAAGTTAACATAAACCAAGTGTCCTTGGTCTGCTCCACACAGACACAGGGCAAACACAAATACCTCTACCAGCAGCATATTTGATTCCCAAAAGAATATGGCATCTTCATATTACCAATTATTTGTCCTCATCTTTTTTCTCCTCTATCCAAAAGGAGAGGAAATTAATCCCAATTAACTCTATTTGAATAATTTGGAGAATTATTCTGTGTAAATTTAGAGATAACAATCTTGTATTTCTGCCCAATCTTAAAGGCAACAGGGAAATTCTGCTATGCCATTGCACCACAGGGAATTAGCCCAAGACTCCATCACTGAGTTTCCGGGAATGGAATGAAATAGTCTGTCAACACTGATGCTTAAGACATTTAAAACTGGACTACTAGCTTTGCCTCCTGTACATCCCATCAAAGTCAAGCAAGAATTACCTTCCAAACTATACAGCAAGTTACCACATTTTCCTTGTGGGTTCCTGCAGGTCTTTAGACAAGAGGCTCCACAAGGTTTATAAAACCACTCGTGCTTGTCAGGTGGATTGTAATAGTCACAGAACACAGCTGGAACAGAAGAAAAAAATCCAAATCTCAGACATCTGCTAAGGTTTACATTCAATTCTTACAAACAAGAATTTAAGTCATGCATGTGCACAGGGTCAGAATTCTCTTTTTTATCCCAAATGTGACTGGGCACATGCAGCACTGCTTTTCTGTGTGCACTTCACAGGGACACTTACGGCAAACGGCAGGAGTCCTCCAGTCGATACAGACACCAGCTCTCCTACAGCTTCTTGAATAAGCAGCAACTGCGGTACAGAAGCACTCACAGTCTCCCACACTGTCACAGCCACAGAAGTCAGAAACACAAGATTCATAATACGGTATTGGGTTCACCTATCAAAATATCAACATCTTTGTTATCACAGATATTCCTCCCACGCTGTCTTTTAATGAGAAAATGAGCTCTGGAATTCTGTCATCCTGTGTGAGTAACTTGGGGAGAACCAGGCTGAGTCAGCAACAGACAGACTAGGATTGTCATAAAGGAGCTCTGATATTGACAACAGGTAAAGTTTTCTAGTTTTCACCTCTAAATCTTCTCATTCTTATGCTTGTAATATTGGTATCTAGGCTCAAAGTATCTTTTCAATGTAATGTCCACAGAAAGTATCTCCCTTGGTTTCAGTTATGCATAGTGTATACACTCTCTAATTGAGAAATAATGACAAAGTGAGCATCAAACAAAATCTGTTTCCTCTGAATTTCACATCACTTTTGTTTTAACCTTTGTCAACATGAGTGGATCAAGGAAATTAAGCCAAATTAACTTTTAAAATAGATTATTACGCTGTATTGAAGCCTTGTATAGACATTCTCATCAAGAATTAATGGCCCTTTTCCTGTTTAGATTAATTTAATTTGTTTTCAAAATATACCAAATATTTAATTCCTTTAGGTAATTTGAATTGACTTTCCTAAGGATCCCCATAAGAATATTCACATGCGAAGTTATTTATGAATTTCACAATATGATAGCTAGCCTTTTATATCCAGTGGACAATACTTTCTTTCTTTGTCTTTGGTTACAGGTAGCACTCTGGTTCATTAGTACAGTCAACAAGATTTAGCTCACATAAGGTGAGGTTTTGAGAAATGTAGCCATTGTAGTCTAGGATGCTTTTGATTTGTGCACAGACATGCATTGCAACTGCAAAACAGTGTGAAAGTACTGCAGGTAAGAACAAGATTACCTTACTGTGACAGGCTTCAAAGATGCTACTTTTAATGATGCTGCAGTGCTTCTGTCCCAGGACTGTCTTGAAAGGCTGATCCGCACACAGGTCAGTCATGTTTATATTTGAGCAGGTGCTGGTTATTTTCCAGCTATTTCCAAACTCCTGGATGCTCATCTCCATTGACTGCCCTCTGGTTGTAAAGTCATTCTTTGAGCGGCCATCAAAGTCCCCACAAAGGCCACAGACTTTTCCCTGTGCGATTTGCATAGGTACAGTTAGCAAAAAAGAAAATAGTTGCAAATTTCTAAACAAAACGTGTCTTAGGAAAAGCTGGAGTCTAAGTGACAACATCACTCTTAGGCCTCTAACACTGCAAAGCATCTGGCTTTATTTCTAGCTCCGAAGATTCTAGAGTGCTTTGCACGGATTGCATATTGAAATAAAACGAAACATGTTCCATTTGCTGCTTCTTGTCCACTGGAATGCACATTTGTCCAAGTCCCGCTTTTCAGGCTGAGTGACCAGTTCTACACATGTAACTCTTGGGTTTAATGCTGTAGCTCTCAGTCAGTTGTGTACCTACCTGGAAATAGGGTGCCACATGAACAACAACTGTAGTCTTCTGGTCCCACATGAAGATCATCCCTTGAGTTGTTTCAATCACAATATAACCTCCTCTGAGATCCACCTTGTAATTCTTCTCAGCTGCTGGATCAGTAGCTATCTCCTGGATTCTTCCTTCCAAGAGCCTGATTTCACTGCTCTACAAGAAGCAAATATATGGGAAGAAATGGAACAGCATAACAACACATGCTGTCTCTTGCCATTCATCTCATTTTTCTGTAATACTTGCATTATATCTTGGCTTATTTCTATCCTCAGATTTGTGATAATTGGTCTCCAAGACACATAAAAGATCTAGTGAATTCTCTGGGAAACTTCTGCCTATGCATCATAAGGTTTATCTTACAGAGAGAGGAATTGTTCCCATTCTAGCAGGAATCCCAAGAGCATAGGCAGATGGGAATGCTCAAATGCCAGTTGTTACGGCTATCTGTTTCAGTCTTTCTCCACCTCCCAGGAGGAATCACTTTGTGTGCTTTGGGGAAATGCTAAGCCTGAAGGGAAGGAAGAAATTCTTTCCTCTCTAGTTAGGTCTGCCCTATGCTCAAGCCATGCCACAGAAATATGATCTAAAAGGTTTATCACCACCCCATCAACACCAGTGTCACAGATGCATATGCACACCCACACAGAGCGATTTGTCTCCCTGCATACGTTCTCCCCTGCAGAAGCACCCAGCCCTGGCAAATTCCGAATATCAAGACACTGAATACATAGACCTCTGCTTTCTGGATGCTTGCCATTCTTTAACAGAGCTGAATTGGAATATAAGGGCATAATACACTTACTGCTCACATAATTAAATCTCACACCTTCTCAGCTATAACTCATTCTAGACAAACCTCAAAAATGAGAGTGATCTTCAGAGAACAGATGGAGAGTGACTTCCCACAGGCATTATTCTGAATTACAATTCGGAAGGTGCCAGCATCCATGTTGTTGGGGCAAAAATCCTGAGAAAAATAGGTAACATTGTACTAGATTAGTCCGGTATTAAACATTTTCAAGGGCTCTAGACAAAGGATACCTCTATCTGACTTACACTGTTCTGTCATATTTTTGTTCACCAAAACTCTGGACATTTTAGAAGAATTTGGTCATAGCTGAACTGCTTGTACCTGACTAGAAACTCAAAGGTGAAAGTCTTAGATGAAAAATTAACTTTGTGAAGCACCAGTCATGCACAGCCAAAAACAAACAAGTGTTCTTAATATTAGCACCAGCACCAGTAATGTGGAGATGACAAAACATCTCACTGAATTCTACCTCATTCTATGCAATTATTGTACAAGAGTTACAATGCTCACACATGAACAGTTACTTGCTTTATTTGCAAAAAAAGTACTCTCACACTAGGATGACAGATACATTTCTAGATAGAAACATTTAGCTTTTCCACACTGCAGAAATGCCTTCCCACTGCAAATGCTGTGATGACACCAGGAGACTCACAGAACAGTTGAGGCTGGAAGGGACCTTTAGAGATTATCTAGTCTAGACAGAGATCATCATTCTAGAGAAAGGCCGTCCACTCCAGCAGTAAAACATTTAGGAACACACAGTGCCCTCTTGTGTCATTTCTGAGGGGCAATTGCTTTGCTTTTATACAGAAGAATCTTACTGCATCTGCTCTGGGTACATGAAGCAAGGGGGTAGGCTCTGCTCATCATGGTTTACAACCTTGCATGAGACAGCCTACTAATTATCTGGACTGAATCTTACAGTGTAAGCTGTGAAAAGCACATGGAAAGTGAAAGCTTTGATACCTGAGCCAAAATATAATCACAGTCTCCCAGGAAATCAAAGTTCTCTCCATCAAAGCTCATGTAATGCCCATTTCCATAGACAGTGCAGGTTCCTTGGCAGGGGTTGTCTGTACATTTCCATTGCCTTTTGTCACAAGTGCTAGGAGAGGAAATACAAACATTCACAATTTGTGTGTCAAGCAAAGTTTTACTTCAAAGAAAGCAATCACCTTTCTTTCTTCCAAGCATTCCCTCACACCTATTCTGAAACCATACCATAAAGTGGTTTACTAATGTATATATTTTTTTAATCAAGATGTATCTTTGAAATTTGCATATTTTTATTCTATTTTTCCTTTAAATATCTTTTACAACATTAAATCCTGACAGCAGGAAATGAGGATTTAGGAGACAGGTACATGGTGAAAAAAAATATTTGAACTGTATTTAAGCCCTGAAGACAGAATCAAATCTCCTCTCAAGCCTGTGGGCTTGTACAGTGTCCAGCCACAGACCAACCTGCATGGGGCTGACATTTCCCAAATCGCTGTGCAAGCAGTCTGCAAAGGAGGATGGAAATCATTTGACAGAACATCTTGATACCTTTCTCCATAAGTGCAGGTCGATGCAATGTGATGCAGAGAGCAAATGTTTCTTTTTTATTTCCACTAAGAGCCTGACTGCTGTAGTGATGAACAGGAAGGTTTTAAAATGCATCCTGCCCCATGTTCTCACAATGTACTATGCTTTATTAGCTATTTTTTCTTGAGGCTGCAAACTGTAAAACAAGATTCCCTGGGATAACATACCATGTGTTGCAGTCAACTTTGATGGTTTCCCCAGGCTTATAAAACTGTCCTCCATGGACACATGGGCATTGATCTTTTGAAATACAGCCCCCACTGCCGTCCAATACCAGCCCATCAGGACACATGCAGCCAGAGACACATTCTGTGACATACTGTATATATGAAGATATAACGCAAAGCAGTGAGTTAATTCACAGAAAGTATAGAGAGGTAGCAGAGACGCGAGCTGTAGATGCCAAACTTTTGAATTGTTTTTAAATCTCATGACTGTAAATCATCAACAATCAAACTATAAGCATAACAGCGAGGTGCACAGCTTTTAATCGCTGCGATATCATGAAAATAGTTATTCTGTAAGGAGTGTAACATATTACTGCCAGCATTTGCTAAGCACAATCAAACATGCACAGTCACGATGCCCCAGGCTTCTGCTAGGGGAGAGGTCCTTACACAGTGCATGTCCTGCGTCTTACAACTTTTTTGACACTCTGATCCGACTGCACCAGGACCCGCAGAACTGCAGTTGAAGTAATACATAGGAGCAGGGCAATCTATACGAGGAAGAAAACATTATAGGAAGGTCATTTATTGAAAATGGTAAGGACACCATCAGAAATTCAGTGATAGAGTAAATTCAGAGACGGAGGATAACATGTGCCTCGTAATTCCAATTTCTATTGGCTTTTTTTTCTTTCTAACAGCAGCAGTGGAGAAGGGGCAGAAAACCACTAAGTGTAGCGAAATATCTTCAGTTTTAAGAATTCAGCAACTCTGGTGACATCTTTACAAAGACAAGCATTATCAGTAACTGACAGATGTCAGGGAGAAGGCAAAAATGGGCCTAATAATAAATGTTGTAGAAAGCAAGAGATACATTGAAAACATTATAAATACTGACACCATAATGTCAAAAATCTCACCTTTTACTAAGACAGTTTCTCCAATGCAGTCTAATCTTCCTTGAATGCATTTACTAAAGAGATTCCATAAAATGAAACACATCAGCTCTTCACATATTTACTCTAGAGAAAAAAATCACTGCAAAGCTTTGCTAGTCACACAAATAATAAAATCTCACTAAAATGAGTATTCTGTACAGCTATTAGGCTCACAGAAATGAGTTACCATCCCCAGAAGGAAGATTAAGAGGCCCAACTATTAAATCTTCTTCCTTCACCTGATACCCATTTGCTGTGTATTTTCCTTTAATCAAGTCTTTCATAGGCATATATTTCCCACTCTATGGGTTGTGATCAATAATTTCTTAAATGAGATTTCTTCAATTAATAAATTAAATTATGTTTACAAAGTAGTCTAAAATTCAGAAAAAAATCTATATATATACACAGAGAGAGAAAAAACATGTAGGCATACGAAGAAACAAAAGAAATTACTTGAATAATTCAGCCTTTCCCTGTTATTTGTTCACATTATTATCCCGAGTGAGTTGAAGATGGAAATTATTTTACTGGAAATGGAAGATATTTACTTTATTTAGTATTTCTATGTAAAAATCTCTTTTGATGCTTTAAAGCTGAGATTTTATTTTTCTTCCTGGGCTTTTTTTAATTATTTTTTTAAATAGCAAATAGGGTGTTTTTCACTTTGTTTTTTCATCTCAAAACCAAAAACTTCCCTGTGCTCCCTACATCTCCCGGAAAAACTTGTTCTCGCTGTGTGTGTGTGGTCTTTTTTCCATATTACACATTGATACTTCGTATTTTCAGAGATTTGCAGTACAGATAGATCCCCAAATCCGCTCTGCTTTACATGCTTTCAGGTTCCCATTTGCTGCTAACAGGGATATGAGATCCTAGATTTCATTGTGGCTGCCTTTCCTAACAGTCTAAAATTTGCTTTGGTAGCATCAAGCAGAAATATGCCATTATTATTCCTCACTCCAAGACCCCACCTTTCAGAGAGGGTAGCACGGACAGCCCCACCTGCACGCTGAGCTTTCCCAGTGTGCACTCTCGGAATTGGGAGACCCACTTACCACATCAGCTTGTCCTCTTGGAAGGAGTTCCCAGGCTGAATAATCTTGCCTTTGTAGTAGCACGGACAGTCAGCTGGAGTTACACACTGCTCCTCGTCATTGAGGTAGGTCCCTTCAGGGCAGCCACAGCCCTCCACTGGTGTGATCTGAACTTTGCACAGTGGATCAGGTTCATCCAGGGAACGGCAGGACTGGTTGCAGAACTTCACGCTATAGTTATAAACCATAGTCTCAGGACACTCCTCAGAGGGATCTTGACAAGAAAAATAAAATGGATGTATGGCCTTCTCTGACAACCATCATTCATGCTCTTTGTGCCGCTTTCTGTCCAGTGGTAGCCGTAAGTGTGCTTTATTTCAAGCCTTGTCGGCCAGTGGTCTGGGGAAAGTCTGCCCACAGCTTTCAAAAACTAGGTGATATTGAATGTTGAGCTACTCAGTAGGAAAAACTGTGACCTATCAGAGGAATTATTATGATTTCTGTTGTTTCTAAAATTTACAGTTCTATTTTATGTCCAGAATCAAAACCAGTAACTTCTGACTTGTCCCTGCAGTTAAAAAGGATTTTGCTATCCTTTAGCACTTCTTTCTCCATCTGGGAGTAATTTGAGGAACGAACACATTTTTTAGGGGTAAATTGTGAAGTTACATGAGCAGTGCCAGAGAACTCTGTTGATCGGCTGATGTTACCATGGAAACTGTCTGAATTCTCACAGATTTTGGAAATGTCTTGAGAAAACTCTTAGTATGCTCTGATGAAATGAGGAAGAAACTTTCTTAGTCCTCTGGGACTAAGACCAAACAGTTAAATACAGAAACCTAAAGGGTTCAGCTGTCCCTCTAAGGTGGGGAAGAGCTTATCAATCTTGACAGGCTATGAAGAAACATTACTTTCAAAAACATGCTACAAATTCTGCAGTAGGAAGGTCTCCTTAGGGTAACCATCAAATTGCATCAGGAAATATCACCTGCATAAAAGCTGGGATTTTTCAAGAAAGCCTGGCATCCAAATTACCCTGAAATTCAGTGAGAACTGGAGACCTAGCCTTCTTGGGCCCCTTTGCAGCTCACCCCCCAAAGATCTCGTTTTTCAGATACACACAGATCTATTAGAGGGGTTGTTTATGGGAAATTGGGTTTGCTAGCTGTGCAGCAACAGTATCGCCTGAGCAGCAATTAGGTTCCATGCTTAAATAAAGCTGTGTATGTTTTTGCAGTTCATGGTTGCAGTATGTGTTCTTAGATTAGTACACTAGGTTTGTGCACCCATAAAGAAAAAACAGCTACAACAACTAGTGAGTCATTTCCTGGTCTTGGTTAGAGCAGATCAATATCCTGTATAAAATTAGGGCAGGCCACGTTTTCCTGCTTCGTAGGGGTACTACAAAGATGAGGCAACTAATATTTGTAAATCACACTGGATCAAATAGATAGATATCCTTATTCAGTAAAGGACTCAAGCATGAGCTTTCATCCCATTCCACTTCATACACTAAGATATTTACCTGAATGGGTGTCTTAATCGTTAGTTATGAATGCAGTAAAATGACATGTCTACTTTTTCCCCTCTTTATTTGTTCACAGACGGAAAAGATCAATTTTGGTAAAGTAAGGTATTGTGAGAAAAAAGATTATTTGATGACAGTAATTAATGGACAGGAACCATACCTAGATAAAAATCTTCCTGATTTTAGGATAATGAACTTCTGTTCACTTGTTATCTAGTTCTGAGCTGAATTAACCTATGTCTTTAAACGCTTTCACATTCTCAGCTACCAGCAATATATATTTATTAAAAAATCATTAGTACTTTAATGTAGCATGGAAAAAATAAGGCTAATGAGAATGAAATCAGGGGCATGGGCAATGTCTGTGACAGCAGAACTGACCTGACCTATAAGAGGTCTCAAAGTTAAAGTACATGGGGAGGCCCATATAATGAAAGCTAAGATTGTCATTGTTTCGATTAACACAATTATTTCACACATGCTGTTCTCAGTTCTGAATTTACCAAACATTTTACACAAGAAACATGCATCATAAGAGTCCCTTCATGAAGTGGACATGAACTGATTTTGGCAGGCATTTTTTTTTTCCCTAGAGTATGTGCCTGCTCTATTTTTCAAAGACCCATGACCATGATGACTAAGCACAAAAAAATAGACTGCAGGAAGAAAATACTCTTCTGAAGATGTTCCCCCATGTCTCTACTGAAGTAATATAGGATGCATACCACAGATCCCCTGCCTCCAGCCCTTCAGGGTCACACCTGCTGCAACACAGTCTCTGGAGTAGGTAGAGAGCACACTACACAGCGCCACTTCACTCTTCTCAGCGTTACACGTGTCGTACATACATTTCTAGGTGACAGACAAGACACAGGTATTATTATGCCTTGCTCACAGTAGGACATGGAGACATTCAGTAATTCAAAAGGCTTGCAAGCAATACTTTTTCTGAAAAGTACGACCAGCAAAGAGACTTAATTTGTAACATCTCTGATCCAAAACATACGCTAGTGAAATACTCTGCAAGTCTGAGATACAGGAGAACAATCACAGTCGCATAACTTCAATGCTGACAACACTCAAAGAGATGAATAATAAAGCAATAAAAGACACCTATCACTCATTACAGCACTAATAAATGTCTACACCAGATTTCTATGAAGATACACAATCTAGGATATACCCAAATACAACATTCAAGTGCATAGAGGTGAAAATACCATTGCCAGGAGATTATGAACCAAGCCAGTGCATAGATAAGATATTAAATGACAAATGATTTAATAGGGAATTTTATGCAATAAAGAACTGAATAAATAGGTATAAAGGGGATCTAAGGCTCAAGTTATTTTAATTGAGCAACCGGACAGAAGGACTCAGGAAGAGAGTCCCTTGATATTCCTTCTAAATACAGGCAGTTAATAGAGAGCATTAGGTTTATATTGCACAGCTGGTGACTTATTCTACCACCAGTGACATCAAACCCTTCCGCTGATCAGGTTTGAAAAATCCTCTAAGATCAGCAGAACCAGCAAACATATCCATAAGAAACTGGTTATTATTTCTCCTTAATCGACATGACTTTTCAAGGAAACACTTTCCTTGAGGAAAACTTAGCAGCAGGGAGAAAGCATGAGCCATATTTCTCAGGGATCCAAAGACACACTGAATTAAAGGAAAATTTCCAGTCTTAGAATCTCTCAGTAAGTTGCATCTCCCACATCACCTACTTTACTGAAGTTTCTACAGAAACTGCTTCACTATCCACATGAATGTAATCTTCTCTAGCTCAGTCAGCTTCCACAGCAGCATTACAGAGCTATATACCAAGGGAACTTAAGAGCAGTCTCTTGTATTCTAAATACAAAGAAACTAATATGCTTTAAAAATATGGCCTACAGATTTCAGTAGAACTACACAACAACCAACCCCCACCCCACTTTCCCCTATTCCCCGCTGCCGGAAGATTTTTGGTGATAAATGAGTTTTTGAGTTTCTCACTAGAGCAAATATTTTAAACTAACTCACATGTCTGAGCTTTTTCATATATAAAGTGGGAACCAAAAGGTTTTTTTTGTGATGGGGAATAAAACCCCTGTTTGATTCCATGTGTTTTGGGTTTTCAAAGACTGAACTGTTTTCAGAAAAAAAATCATTTTTCCTCTTTTGCTTCTGTGCCACACAACGGGAACTCAGGAACTTTCAATGATAGTAGTGCTGTTCATGAAAGGTAGTTAATTAATATTTCCTGGGCCACAGCCAAAAAGGTCTTTTTTTCTTCTCAGCCCTCATCAGAATCAGAGAGCATCTTTGCAAAAAGACTTAGATGTACCCTTTTTACCTCCTATAGATCACAGTACACTTATGGCAGACATAGCCTCCAGACTAGACTAAAACACCCATTTAGAATACAGATTTACCTTGATGTACACAGAAGGATCTACAACAGAATGGCACTCAGCAAACACACTGCTTGTATCAGACAGAAGAGTACACCAATGGTGGGCAAATTTTTCTGAAGCAGGAAAACAAACAAACAAACAAACACAGTATTGTTCTTAGTCACTTGGATCACATTACTGTGTGAATTAAAGTTATCAGGAATCAGATCTAGAATGCCATATCTTGACGATGTCCAAGTAATGCTGGAAGGAAATAGTGGACATTAACGTACCAAGTTGATAAGCATGTTAGCTGGGTGACTGGCGAATTTCCTAACAGAAAGATTTTGTCTTTCCAAACACTAACATTATTATCAAGCCATAACATCAGGCATCTAACAATCAGTTAGCTATGTAATCAAGAACAGTAGCATTTATTGCCTGTATTACCTGAGAGAATAGACCCTGAATCCTTCATATAGTCAAATCCTCACTGCAGTTAATATGAGATGCTAGTTAGCGTACTTTGTGCTTGCTGAATTTAATGCTGCTGATAACTTAATCCTCTTGAGTCCAACCTACCTCTAACAACTTTGATCAGATGAAAGTCTTGCCCAAGTACAGACTAAGCATTTTCTGCCTTAAATATAGATCGTTCTGATTGATAATTTCTGTGTTTTCAAGCCAACAGTAAGTTGACAGAAATCACAGAATGGTTGGGGTTGGAAGGGATCTCTAGAGATCATCTGGTCCAATGCCCCTGCTCAAGCAGGGACACCCAGAGCAGGTGACACGGGGTGGCAGCCAAGTGGGTTTTGAAGATCTCCAGAGAAGGAGCCTCCACAACCTCTCTGGGCAGCCTGTTCCAGTGCTCTGTCACCCTCCCCGTAAAGAAGTTCTTCCTGATATGGAGATAGAATTTCCTGAGTTTTAATTTAGACCCATTACCCCTTGTCTTGTCACTGGCCACCACTGAAAAGAGTTTGGTCTCATCCTCTTCACATTCTCCCTTCAGCTATTTATAGATACTGATAAGATCCTCTTTCAGTCTTCTCTTCTCTAGGCTAGACAGGCCCAGCTCTTCCCTCATAAGATAGATGCTCCAGTCCATTAATTACATTCTTGCTCTATACTGGACCCTCTCCAGAAGTTCCACATTCCTCGTGTCCTGGGGCACCCAGAACTGCACACAATACTCCAGGTGTGGCCTCATCTCAGAGCTGAGTAGAGGGGGAGGATCACTTCCCTCCACCTGCTGGCAACGCTCCTCCTGCACAGGCCAGGCCTCATGTACAGCCCTTTGGCCTTCTTGGCCATGACGGCACATTTCTGACTCATGGTTAACTTCTGGTCAACCAGAACTCCCAAATCTCTCTCCACGGAGCTGCTTTCCAGCAGGTCAACCCCTAATCTGTACTGGTGTATGGGGTTATTCCTCCTCAGGTGCAGGACCCTGCACTTGTCCTTGTTGAACCTCATGAGGTTCTCCAAGCTTGCTGAGGGAGCACTCTCTGCCCTCATCCAAGTCGTTGATGAACAAATCGAACAGCACTGCGCCCAGTACTGACCCCTGCGGGACACCATTGGCCACAGGCCTCCAACTAGACTCTGCCCCATTTATCACCACCCTCTGAACTCTGCCATCCAGCTAGTTCTCAATCCACCTCACTGTCCACTCATCTAACCCACACTTCCTGAGCCTCCCCATGAGGATGTTATGGGAGACGGTTGTCTCTTTGAAGTCTTTAAAGTTTAAAGTCTTTAAACTTTAAACTTTATCTGGCAGTGACTTTTTTTTCTTTTGTTTTAAAAGCAGAGCTGTGACTTTAGAAGTCTGTAAAAACCTCAATATTCTCTCTATTAATAGTCTCAGAAGCAGTGGCTTTTGATGACTATAGTATTTCTAAACCTTTTAAGTTGTCCAACATAGGAGAATTATTTAGCACTCATAATCCAGCAATGAAAAGCTTGCTACCTTTATCAATACTGTTTGCACAAGGATCTTCAAAGCTGTCTTCAACATCAAAACAGCTGGCTCTAGTTTTCCATGAGTTACCAAAGGCAGAAGCTGAATCTTCCACAGCTCCAGTGACTGTTCTAAAATCGTCAGTCTGGATGTTATTGAAATTGCCACAAAGACCTTGAGTGCATGTTAGAGAGAAAAAAAAAAAAAAGAAATCTCAAGATGAGCATTAGAAGGAGTCCTGAGCATTAGAAGGAGGACCAAGAATACAATCTCTATTTCACAAACCTCTGATGATGCCTATTTTTGCACGCGAAGTCTAAAAATCTGCACACACTAAACACCACAGAGCTTGTTCTACTTCTGCAGATTGAAGGGTTTGACCAATTCTGTGTTTCTAGGAAGACTACGGATTTAATCTAGGGTTCTAATAACCAAAGTCAAAATAGAATTAAATAACTTGTTAATTCAGGGTCATGGACTAACTGAGGTACCAGAGTGTGATGTGTCCTACCAGCTGTGCGATTCTGATAAGAATGATCCACTGTTATGGAGAGCTGCATTATAGGCTTCAATTGCACTCGGATCCGTACTCCACTAGAGGACAAGATTTTGATGAAAAATGTAGAGGGTCGGAAGATGGTGATGCCATCTAATAAGGAAAAAAAGAAAATATATTTGCACTTGCAAATTGATACAAAGTAAAGGGGAACTTCCATTTACCAATACGTTCCAAGGTAACACAGCCATTCCCGGACATATTTTCCAGCTTGTCAAATATCCTAACAGAGGACAAAACCAATGTTCTTCAGCACAAGGCATAGGTATCACTCTGTAAATAGAGATAGGCTAGTCTGGGGAAAACGTGAGGAAGAAACACTTACCTTTACTTACTGGCAGCTTCACAATAAAATTGTTCATGTAGATATTTCCACAGGAACATATTTTTATAGTCTGCAGGAAAAATAATAATAATAAAAGTCCACAATAATAAGCATGACATGAAATAGTCAAGAGTTACTTCACAAACTTCATTAAGAAGGTAACATCTTTAAAATGCAAACATTTCTGGGGTCAATATAATTTAGTGTTGGATGCTACAGAGTGATGTAGAGCAAATTTGTAAGTAGTAACGAAAAATGAAAAACTCTCTCCATGTGCCACAGACTGAATGCTCTGCCATACCTAATGGTTGTCTTTTGGTTATCTAATAGGTTATCCTTTTGAAAACTGCAGTCAAATATAGGTCTAGATCTATCTGATCAGAAATGTAATATTCCCCAAATTAAAGCCACCTGTCTCAAACTCCCTCAAAAGTCTGGAGACAGACACCTCCAGAAACTGCCTCCTATCCTAAGTGAGTTGGCTGGTCATTTGGATACCCCCATCTTCCTTTATTGCCTATAGAGGGAAGTTAAAATGATGAATCTCTTTAATATTTTTATACCAGTTAAGTCCCAGATAGACAGGATGAAACCAGGCCTCAGAATAAATCTGTATATCTTTAGAAATGCATAAAAACTGTCCTAACTCTGTCTCCACTAAAGTCAATTTGAATTATATCAGTGGGAGAAACCTCAGGCCTTCATCTAGAAAATTCTGCTACTTCTGCTAGCAGCAGAAAAATTCTCTAAATTCTAGAGTAAAAATGAAGAGGTCTTGTAGAAATCTCCAGTTTTCAAAAAGAAAAAAAATGAAAAAGTTTGAAGTCATGAAAAAGGAAAGCCTATAGGATAATTTTGAATCTACTACCTCTGAAGCAAATGGAAAAGCCAGAATCCAAAAGCAATGGAACAAAACTAACAAACACATGTGCTGGTATTAATCTTGAAATCTCAGGACTGCAATAGAGCTGAATCTAAATAAAAGTGGTATATTATGTGTCAATAACTAAAACATTACTTACAGTTCTTCCTAGTGTGACCAATACATTCTTTAAGCAGGTCATTGTCTTTGATGTCCCACACTGGACGATCTCTCCAATCACCACAAATGTGTCATTAGTGTTCTGAAAAGAGGTAAGAAAGCAACTTTGCAGACAATTTTAGCATGTTACAAGTAGTGAGCTAGAAGAAAAAGAAATGTGTCTCAAAAACTAAAATGGATCCTTGAAAGAACTGGGACATTTCATCTGTAACTTGAAGACTGATACCTTTCATAGTCCCAAATCAATCATGTTCACTGCTTTTTCCTCTACGTTCCTCTACGTTCTGTTTCCTTGCTATCAACTTGTGTAGACAGTGTATTTAGAGACACTCACACGGTTGTTAGTCTTTTCGAAGGAATCAGAAACTTCCTTTGCACAGTCATACATGAAGAAAGCTTCAGGAGAAATCCTTAGATCTACTTGTAGTCTACTAAAAATGGGTGATTATATGGCATTTACAATGGAGTATATATTGATGTGCTTTTCTAGACTGGGGCCATTTGACCAAATAAATCATATAAAGCTCAAGCAAATGCTTCCTGCTATGCTATAGATTTAGGAGTGAAATGGAAGATTGTACATACCTTAGCTAAGACATAATGGCAATTGCCATGAAAATTGAACCTCTTATTATCAAATGTTGTTATATGAAATCCTCCATCTATATGGCAACTTGCAGAACAGGGCAGAGTGACACAGTTCCAGTGACCTCCAGTGCAAGTACTATACAAAGTACAAAAAAAAGGGTAGTTAGAATAAACACAGCTTTAAAGAAACAAAGGAAAAGATAATATCTGTATCTGAATCTGCACAGAGCAGTCAATCTTTGTCTTATGAGCTTGTTATTCACCTGCTTTTCAAATCCCAATGGGAGAAAGACATTGTGCCCTTAAACTAAAAAAGCTGAATACCTGCCAGTGGAAGAATTAATTGCACCAAGATTGAAATTAGGTCATTTAAAGAGACATTGAGTTGGTCAAAAAACGTCTTCCTGGGTCTACATCATTTATATTTTTAAGAAAAAATAAATAAAATAAAAGTCTCCTCAACTAGGATCTCACATTTTACACCACTAATGCAACTGTTCAGCAAGTATCTGTAGAAGACTTCAGTCAATGAACAGTTGTCCTTCTCAGAGCCATGTGCACAAGCAGAAAACCACAGGCTACATATGCTCAGACAAAGTGCAAGATAAGTGAAGATGTGGCTAAATTGGAACTGAGGTCTTTGAGTCCAATTTCTCAAAACTGCAGAGGAAAACACACAGAATATTTGATTCAAGGGGAGTCGTGGAACAGCAGAACATCTGCTATACCCCATCATATTTCCTTGGTCCCTATAGTCAATGTTACAACTAAAGTCAAGGAAAATATACTATGTCACAGGAACATAACATATATTTTCATTCTGTAAGTGGATATCATAATAAGAAATAAAACCATTTTGAAAGTAATATACCTGAGATCTTACCACCTCTCACTAGGGTATGGTAGAAAGAGATTCAAGCTACAGGTTTTGCTCCAAATCAAATTATTCTCAAGGATCAGGACTTTGGCACATACTTTTATAGATGTAGAAGTGGTTGGAAATGTAACCCATTAACACATCATGAGTTTTTAACTCTTTACTGACTAACATCTGTGCTAACCAGCAAAGAGTTTAATTTTTATGCATTCTGAAATCTTAGGCTCAGTCTTTGCTGGAGATTCCAAGTGAGGATCAAACTATGTGAGGTTGACATATGTCTCTTAAATTTTCCTGGAGATGCTGAAATTAAGATCTCAAGTTTAACATTAGTGACATTATTAAAAAGATAAATGTTAGGAATAGGGGGGTGAGGCAGAAAGAGGCAAAAACAACAGAATACAGCTAATCAAAGTTCCGTCATGCTTTTCCCTTGTTAATGCAGTCAGGCTCACAACAGTACCAGTTCTGGCAAGGAGTGGAGTAAGTCCCTCCTGATGAGTAGACTTTGCCTTGAAACATACATGGGCAGCTGTCTCTGGGGATGCATTTTTTGCCACTGAGGTCATCCAGGATAGTTCCTGTTTAGACACATTGTCTAGTTAATATTAGGCAAGTCTGGGACTACCATGAAGGAAGAACAGAGTATAGGAAAAAACAAACAACAACAACAAAAAAGGAGTACTTCAATATTTCTATAAAAAAATAGAGTAGGTCCTTAGGGAAAAGGATGCTTCAGGCCCTTCCCTGCTACAAGATCTAACATCCAGTAGGCTGGATATTCATCCAGACTCATAACATAGAGTACCTCAGAAGACATCTTCACCTGTTACCTAGAGACTACTTCTCCTTTTTTGCACTACACCTATGCCATTTTTTTTCGGTCTAGTCCTTACACGGAAAGACATCCATCTTTTCCCTCCTGACCCCAATGTCAGGATCTTAAATCCATAGAGATCTGGTTCTACCAAAAAAAGTGTTGTTAATTATACTAGAAGCAGTTTATTCATAGTCTTTAGTATTAAATGCTAGGAAAGCAATTGCTGGTAACTGAAAGGGCTACAATCTCCCTTTTTGTCCCTTGATGTGTAGGCCCATTAGCAAAGACTGCCTTACCGGGAGGACAGAAGCAACCATCTCTACATGGAGCTTTGCAAATCTTGCTCCTCTCTGGGTCAGCACATGTATCTGCACAGGAGTTTCCACATTCCATATACTCCATATTGTTTGGGCATTCCTGATCTGCAAGATTATATGAGATGATATATCCAAGTTGGAAAGTGTTAATGACTCATTTGTAAATGCTCTAGAATCATTATATTGCTACCCACCTTTTACACTAACAATATTTCTGCCAAATAGCCCTATAATATCAGGACTCCCAGCTCGTCTCTGGGGCATCAGGATTTGACCCTCTACAGTCAACCTGAAAAAAATTTCTAGAGCACTAGCTACTTACGGCAAAGCTCTTTGGTTCTCCATCTCCCAGGATCTCCCCTCCTGAGGACACAGTCTCGAGAATACTGGTTTAAAGTGCTGCATATGCAGCTGGAAACCAAATCAGAGTGAGAAGAATTAACCACACAGTGGCACATATCTTCAGTACAGGTGGCTACATAGTCATCAAAAGCAACCAATCTGGGGCAATTTCCAAAGCGAGACAGAAGTTTCTTACACTTTTTTTTCTGGAAGGAAAAAAAAATTAATAATAAACAGTTTAGTGATGTTCAGGCTTATATGATAATTCAGATTGGAAGGGATCTCAGTATGTTATCCAGCCTAATCTACTGTCATGCAGTCCTTTTTCTTGGGCTGGAAGCTGTCACTCACACATATATTTTCCCACTATGCATTTCTTTAGCGCTGTAGTAGCACATTCTTTCATCTATAGGATCAACTTTTTCCTTAGAGGTATGGCTGGACTCCTAACAAATTCAGTTCAGTACATGCTCAACTGTTCATTTCAGTATTTCTTCCAATATTATTTCTCTTAGAAGAGGTTTTGGAGGGAGAGGAGAGGTGAGGAGGGTTTATACTCCTTTACCACAGATACTTACAAATTTACTGCATCTGTCATCTTCCTTCCTAGGATCTCTTCCAGTTTGATCATCTGGACTCACATCAGCACACTTTTCTGATGGATCTTCTACTTTGTGAAAGTTCCCAAACTGCCTCGGGTGCATTTTATACCCTGCAAAATCCACAGATGCATCCAAGTAACTGTTAGATCCACAGAAATTCTTTAGATCAGTTAATGGTCTGTGATTATTCATTTAA
Organism: Crypturellus tataupa; assembly: GCA_034781795.1. NCBI lineage: Eukaryota > Metazoa > Chordata > Aves > Tinamiformes > Tinamidae > Crypturellus > Crypturellus tataupa. The sequence continues at coordinate 28,858 of JAWLRI010000458.1, read as the reverse complement.
TCTTTGTGCTATAAGACAAAATATATTCCTGATAAAAACACCACAACTTCCATAATATAGAAGATGACAGCCTGATTTAACTTCTAGCCACCTATAATCAGGAATCTGGCACTCTTGTACAAAGGAATGTTGACAGTCCTAACACACACACACACACACAAATCACACTCAACCTTTATATTGCAGCTCATCAGTTTCAGAAATTTTAGTTCTTTACAGGTATATCTGATCTACAGAGTTAGGTATTTGCATATGTAACTGTCACTGAGTTTCCTTTCTTTCAACCATCATATCCTAGGAGCACATCCTGAAGTGATGACTTTACTAATTATCTGGTAATTTACTACTTTTCACTGGCTAGAGAATATGGGAAGTGACAGGAGGAAGAAGACACACACACAATATATGCATACAACATTAGGCAGAAGGGTATATTTTCCATGTTTGTCCACGTATTTTCCAAATGTCCATGTATATCTGTCAGGAAAACTACAACCCTACTTAAAGAAAATGGATGTCAGGTTTCATGCCACATTATTAATACAGTCCAGTGTTACAGGTAACGTTCTGTAATCATGGCCTACCATCCAAAATCAAATCATTCTTCTTATTGCCATCATAGTTCCCACACAGACCACATATTTTCCCTTTGTATGTTTCTTCCAGGTCCAACTAAGAAACAAAAGCAAAGAGGAAACACAGAGTTTAAAGACTTGCGTCTTGTCAATAGCACACGTTACCACACAGTACACTGTAGAAGAGTACAGTTGCAGAGAAGTGTTTTATCTCTTTCTAGCAGTTTCCTTTTCAGCTATAAACCTGCTATAAAAATTATCAGTACAAAGGCTGAATTTACATAGGAAGATAATTCTCTAACAATTGTTATTCCTACCTACTAAACCACTAAACACAGCCTGCTAAATACTGGACTAATTCTTGGACCAGCATCTTCCAGTACACATCTGTTTCCTTTCTCATGCAGGGTACCACAGCTCTGCTCTGGATAGAAGAACAAATACTCAGCTGTGCTATGATGCTGGATGATGCGAAGAAATAGCTTCTGGTCAACTCGTAGCAACACCTAATACTTTTTCTATTCCATTGGCTAAATGGAAAATTTTATTCTATTTCTAGAATTGGGCCTGTCCAGCATATCTTCTTCTGCCCATATTCTGTGCTTTAAAGAGCCAAGTTAGCACATTATTGTGTCTCTAGATTGAGCTAATGCACTTCATCATTCACGCATGGTTGGGGCAGTACAGAACTTACTCAGGCCCGTCTAACGTGGTCCTTTTCCTATGGGTGCGCCTTCCTAAAATTGTGTTCTCTCTGTAGATGGTGCCTGTAGTACTTCAGGTATTAATTAGTGCACAGGGAGAGGGCAACAAATACTTGCTTATATCAGAATTGCTACTTGGTTGTAAAAGCTGGATATACGCCTTATATTCTCTCTGGACTTCTACCTAGACAAAGCTTCACATTTTTTTTCTCTGTTCCTTTTCTGCCCTTTCTCTGCCTCTCTGTACTGCAAAATATGACGCACAAATTCTCTTTTATTTAGATATTGGAAATCTTATCATCCCTGATTGTGGAGAATTTCTGTTTATACCCAGAGTTGTACACAAAGCACCACAGGAAAAGGTATATTGGGGGCAGAGGTTTAGAGGGGAACTCCTCTGTGGCAATGTGCAGACATGGAATGAGAGATGCCATGGACAGAACTGATTGTGCAGATTAGTTTCCCACATATGATGTGCATTGGGACAGAGGGTAAGTAACAAGTCAGAGCTAGGGGATAACTAGCTTTGTTTCTGCCAGGGTTCAATGCAGGAAGCAGATAATTATAGGAATGCTATTTCCAGGGTGGACAGTGGTATCTTTTCTCAGGTATATTTGCTTGCAGAGATCGAGAGATTGAAATTCCAGTCATCTGCCTCATGATGTAAATTGTGTGGTATTGTTTCTGAAACAAATTAGTGCAGTATGTCCCCATCACTTTATGGGTAGGCTCTGCCCCAAACCCCAAATCAACATGGTGCCCTGTGTGCAGCTCTGCTTTCTACCATTTATGAGGTTCACCAAAAGAAAAACAACTAACTGGCTGTTCATACTAGGAGAGTGTCAGCCCAGTTCCACTTGAGTGTCAGGCCCAGCTTGGAAGTGACTTGCAAGTAAGCACAGGTGTCTTCAATCAGGATGCTCTTGAAGCTGAAGGGCAGGGGGATCCTGGAAATTGGGGGAAACAAAACAAACAACATTGAAGAAAGAAGGAAAAAAAAAATAAAAGAGGCAAAGACTGATCAAATCTTTTCAGAGATAGAAGAAAAAAAAAGACTAAAGTCAAAAGGAGCCAAATAAGCCAGAGGGACCTTCTTTTCACCATCAGGCTTGATCTGCACCATGCATTAAGCTTAGATATGATAGTCTTTGACAATGTGACCTTTTGCTAACCTTAATCCATAAAACAACATATTTTTGTCACAAGTGTGTCACTGCTACATTAGCTACTCTACTGATACCGATACAGCTTGGTTTACATGAACTGAGGACCTAACTCCTAAGGGTATGAGGAGTGAGATCACACTACTGGTAAGCCACTTCCCATACTCATCATTTGTCCAGGCTTTTCTTTGGTGTGTTGAAGTTGCAGAATAATTTTTGTCTGTTTTACTGTCCAGGTACTGACATCACTCAGACAGAGAACACTTTTTATTTTAACCTTATCAAAGACTTAAACAGACAACCTCAGCTTAATTTAAGGTAATTAATTAAGGTTCTCAACCTTTCACACCTTTCTGCGTGTTCTTTTTGTTCCACATCAGAAAAGGGGTAGCATCTCTAGGAAACATGGGAGAAGACAGCAGATATATGGCTGCTTTGGTTTTGGAAAAATCTGGATTTTGCTACTATAATTACAGCCAAGTGATGCTGTTCTGTATTTAGATTTTTCTGGAAGATCATCAAGAAAAGACAGGCCACAATACTTGCAATTTTCTCACCAAAGTTGTGAGAAACTTGTGGTTTCTGAGTTGTGTTTCTTCTCATAGTCAAAGCTTGCCTGAGCTCTTGATACCTATATGCTGAGAGCAGACCCCGGTGCCTCCCATGAAAATTACTCATAAATTTACACCAATCTCAGCTACTGTTATACTTGACTACCCATTTCCTCATATACTTGACTACTCATTTTTGCCCTTCTGCCTTCCATTTGCTTTCTGGTTCATTTCAGGTTGGAATTAAAGGTGTGTTTTTTGACTTCTGACACTTCTATCCTTTGCAGTTATGTATAACTCCATAACATATGGCACAGTGTCTTCTATGAAGAAATGCAATTGCTAGATTCATCTGTCTAGAAACAAAACTTTTTCTAAAAGGACCATCTATTCCTGAATGGAAACCAATAACACTAAGCTTAGTAGCACAGCAATAATATTTTTATTATAAAAAAAAAAAAAAAAAAAAAAAACACTTCTGCAAAATTAAAATCTTCCATGAATAAAGTGTAGATCTTATCTCCTCCCTTGAATAAAAGAGACCTCCCTCAACCAAAACCCCCATCCAAATAAATCTACACCTTACATTTTTGTTAGAGTTCCATTAGCCATTATATTGCCTTCTGCTAAGGCTGGGAATTTACGTGTCTCTTGCCTTCTCCACTACTATGGAATGGACTCTGTTTAAAGTGAACATACAGAAATGTGCAGCAGAGGACACCTTTTCCAGATAGACCACCCCTAGCTAAAATGTAACAATAAAACAACAACACAAGAAAACAGAAACACAGTCTTTACTCACGGGTTCTCATTCACTGTGATTCCCGTTTCTTTCACCTCCAAGATTACTCCATCAATGGTGACAGTGAAATAGATCAAGAGGGTATTCTTGTCACTGCGCCTTATTTGGATGTTAAAGTCCTGGTAGCTATCATTGCAGTGTGAAGCAAAGACGTACGTGCAGGTTCCAGGGAAAGTGAACTTAACATGGTCAAATGTATGAAAGTGAAAATTGCCCCAGGTGGCACATTCACTCCTGCTTACAGTAGCGACCTGGACTGAAGAAAGAAGTGGGAAGGTTACTGGTCCACTCTACGTGTGCTGGTTTGCAACTGAGATCACTGTTGAAAAATGTTAGAGGAGATATTTTCAGAGGCAAAAATACCACCCTCTGGAAGACACTAGGAAGGAAATTCATCTCTTAATTTTACAAGCCCATGCCAGAGACACCTCCAGTCTGAGCAGATTAGCCCAAGTTCCTCTGAGAAACAAAAAGGATTCAGCCACCCTATCTTATACATCTACCTAGGAAAGACCATTTCTCTACTGACTAACAAAGGGAGCTGAGATATGTATCTGTGGTGTAGATGTCTAATGCAGGGAGAAGAAGTTCTTTCTGAGAAATCCTATGTTTTCTCCCTAAATCTTATTTCTGCATTTGAAATCCTACCCCTTCGGCAAAAATTTGGTCTGAAGTCTTCTATTGACTCTCCTCCAGAAGACATGACAAATGACCTGACTTTTCAGCAAAATGTCAACCACTGATCTCAGTAGTTGAGCTTGCCATCAGCTTCAGCAATCTGCTCAGACCTACTTATTTTTCATCTCAACTAAAACACATGCCTTGGAGTACTGCATTGCACTTGCTGCTTAAGGCATTGACAGATGCTTTAATTATATAGGAAGTAACTTTTATACCACTGAATGCACAAAGCCATTATGAATCAAAGATATACTTTGAATTAAATATGTGTTTGCTCTATTATGTTTTCAGCATCTCTCTGGGTCTATGTAGAAGAATGTCAAGAACAAAGGGGAAAGGGGCAAGTTTCTTTCTGTTGTTGATGTGGCACTTTTAGGAACACCAACCTGGCAAGGCTCACCACAGATCAAATCAAAATCATTCGTATACTCAGTGAGCACTAAAATATTATGATATTCATATTTAAGAAGCAGCAGATGGGCACTGAAACAGTATTTTGAAGGGACTGTAATTTGCCATAGCTGTTGGCAGCACTAAAGTAGAGTATGGTAAATTAGCACTCTTCTACTCGGTAGTGATGAGAAATGAGAACACTTGGCTTATTCTAGAAAGGATAGTTGCTGAAACTACCAAGACAGCAAAAAACATCAGAGCAATTATTTGTCTATTGAGTGACTGGGAAAAGTGCAAGACATTCAAAACCAAATAGTATAGCAGAACACAAAAAAGTGAGTACTCTTAATTTCATCCTGACCAATCAAGCCCAGGAGGCATTATGTGGACATATTTCTCCTATAAAGGAGATGAGCAAAATATGCGTTAAAAGGGATCTAGGAAGTGTACTGTTTAAGATTATCCATTTGGGAAATAAAACATTTGCTAAATTAGTACTAGCATTGCAAAGAAAAACACTAAAATATTAAATGGCTTAAGTTAAGGATGCATATGCTTAGTGTTAAACAATATCTGGCATGTCTATAGCTATTACATAAACATGTTATATATTTTCAGTTGATAATTCTATTTGCCACAGAAATATATAATTAGAGAATTAGATTTTTCTTACCTATCTGAACTGGTTCTTTGCCCTTGCAAAAACACCAAAGGAGGCAAAAAGTCCAAAACGACTTCCCCATTTTTATTGCCATCTTGCCATGAAGTAGTAACTTGAAAAACCTTCCAGGGAACTGTTTTTCTCTTGGCTTATAGGCAGATTTTTATAGTCCAGGAATTTGGCATGAGAACACAACATTGATGGCATGGTCCCTAAAAGGTGGAGCTTCTTTCATTTTTCTTTCAATGATTCATGCTTAGGACCCAGCAACCCCTCTTCTCTTCTGGAAGCAAGTTTTCTCTTGCTTTACACAGGGACAGAGAACTGTCCTTTGCTTTTCTCTTTCCTTACAGAGATTTTTTTTTTCCTCCTACCTTTTCTTTGGCAACAACTGTTTTTCTTTTGCATAGCATTTTCTTTTCATTTTCTTCTTTCAAGTCAATGCTTTTATTCCAAGCTCTCCTCTGGTTTGCACATCAGGACAGTTTTTCCCCAGCTCCATTAAAAATGTTTGTTGCCTCTGCTGGTTTGATAGCTACTTCTAAGCGTTAGAGAAAAAAATATTGTAAGGTATAATGTATGGTTAATTTAAAGCAAAAACTTTTGGCAGGAGGTAAATGGACTTTAACAAGTGAATTCAAACTATTTCACAAAAAGACTGGAGATTTATTGCTTCAACAGACCAGAAAGCGCATTAATCTACACACCACATACTTCTCACCTCTGCCACACAAATGTAATTTGATTGCAGCAATCAGACATGGGGGGTTGATTTTCTCAATGCATACAGAAGATTTGGGTTTTTTTTTGTTTGTTTGTTTTTTTTCTTTCCGAAAAGCATTAGGTAGTCATACCCAAGACCCACCAAAACAAAAAGAACTTCCTTCAGTTCTTAAATCACACTGCTTCAATGCAGTCATTGGCAGTTATCAGTGTTTTAATATCCTAGAACACAAAAATCCAGATCACTGTCATCAGCCAACATATGTCCTACTGTGGGACACAGCCTAGATTTCCTAACACAGATGTGTAATGTCAATAGTTTTAGATCTTTTGGAGATTTACCTACTTTAAAGGCACAGGCTGACCTAATGTTGCTCTACCTTACCCGAGTCAAGAGAACCATCACTGTCACAAAGGAAGACTCTCACCCAGTCCCACTAAAATGTTGATACCTTCAATTACTACATAAGCCTCTGGAAAACGCTAAAGGTAGAATAATTCCCTGTACTAAGTGAGCACAAATATGGCTACAAGTGAATGTAGGTTTCACCTCTGCTACAGCTCCTCAGCCACAGTCAGCCCATGTACTCACAGGGAAAGGCGCATGCCCTTTTATCTGGTTGGCAGACAATAAGCCAGTCCTCAAGGACTTGTGTACTTGTTTTATCAAAATTTCTGGCACGGACAGAACTAAGTATTCTAAAGCTGGTTGACTGATTCTTTTCAGCTGTTCCCCCCAACAGGTTTCTGAGCTGTTTAGTAAATGGCTCTCAGAGGCGCAGGTGCAAATATCTGCCAGAAGATTTGCTGCTGCCATTGCTCTTAATAAAAATCCACACTAGTGGGTTAGAGCATTGTACAGTACATGAAACATGAGTTCATGTTACCCCTTTTCCACTGTCCGTGCCCCATTAATTCCATTGTCAGTCACACTTCAGGCAGGACACTATTGGAAAGTAAAGCCCTGTTCTTGAAGCCCTGCCATTTTGGCTGACAGACAGACTTTATGGCACCAGTGACAGAAGTAGTAGATTTCTGCTACTTTTCCTTCTTATCGTGGCTCATTTCCCCCACTCTTTTCCACACACACAGTTATGATGTCAAGCAGTAGAATTCCTAGTACATAGCCCAGACTATGAGATGAAACAGTGATATAGTGGGTATTAGAATAATAATTAAATCACATATATTAATGATAATAATTAAATCACATACAGTATAATAGTAACACTTTTCAACAGATTCCTATGGTAACATTCAGATTAAATTTTCAGTTAATGTAACCTTCTCCTTCAGACCGTAGCAGTTGACGTAGGGAAGGGTTGTGGAGCCTAGGAGAGAAAACAGAGTTCCACTGATTGACACAGAAATGAAGAGTTTAGCTAAGGCTAAAGAAGAAATCCTGAAATTATTAATTTTCTCATATCCAGGCAAAGTCAAGTACAGAACTCTGCAGAGACACAGCTCATCTTTCAAATTACTGTCCTGTTCTCTTCCCACTCCCACCCAGGAAATCAAGGCATTGGCATCTCTTTCATTAACATGTTATGAGAGGAGAAAGAAGAACAGGAATCCAGTGGTCTGATTCCCAAATGTAAAACAAAATCCCCTTATTCAAGTGGGCAGCACAAAAGCAGCAGGAATCACATATGAGCTGCCTCCTAAAGATGACATTCAGATTGAAGCAATCCTTAGAGAGAAAGGCCTGGTGAGTCTGATGATTACAGCTCTCCCTGCTTTGCCTTCTACACATGGGATGGTTCACAGAAACACAAGGGTGGGCAGGAGTGATGAGCTAAAGCATGATTTGCCCCTGCAAGTCACAATTAGTAAATATGGGCCTGAAAGGAAAATGAACAACATAAACTGTAGTTAAACAATCTAAAGCCCCAATAGTTAAAACAAACTAGTTAAAACTGTATGTCCGAGTGACAGACCAAATAAAAGAGACAATCCACTGAACCTCCTTTTTCTGCTCCATTCAGCAAAGAAAGTAACATCAATCACCTGGGATCCTCCCCTGAGTTGAGCAAGAGCACATCTCTTGCTATTCAGAGAAGACAAAACCCTGTTCTCTTGATCTGCACTCTAGTCATTTCCTTACCTCCGCTTGTCTCCTCTGTCATTTTGACAGCTCCTTTGCCATTCCTTGAGGAGCAGAGTTCCTGTCAGTCACTAACCAGAGCTGCTGCTTCCAGCTTCTCAGCAGAGAGTGCTGACTGCCCTCCTCCAATATTCCTGGATGATCTACTCCCCTGAAATCATTTTAGGACTACTAACAGGGGAGGGATATTTGCATTCAAATGAAGCTTTTTTATATTCAAGTATGGCTACAGGAGGGTTTGCAGAAGGAAGACACAATAGGTTTTCAGAAATAAATTCAGAAGCTTGAGTATATGTTGATCCCCTTATCACTGAATCATTGCTACTGCAGGCACATAAAATAAAACTATTCCCCCTGTGCGGCACACTGGGATTAATAACTCTTCCCCTTATTGGGCCTTCCAGCCTGAGAAGCCTTCATATTCCTGCAGCTGTACTAGCAAAAAGAACAATTCCTCTTGGCTTCTTTACAACCCATTTCATGGATCATTTGCCACTAAAGGGTATGTGAATTTAGTAAATACAATAGGTAAATATTAACTCAGTTTCTTTATCATCACTGACTCACAGAAGATAAGCCTGCATGAAGCTAACGTAAGACACCAGTGACTCACATCCCATACCATTTGCTACAAACTCAGTAGTGAGGCACTTAAAATGGGGGTCTCGGAGGCATTAACATCATCCACCCACGCTCAGCTGCAGTATTGAAGTTTGGCAGTGGCACTTGTTTCACACCCTTCCCTCAAAGGTACTCCCACAGGTACCGTAAAGTATTAAAGCTGCAAAGTTTCTTGTGATACCCCATCCATAGTCAGTCTGATGAGATTCTGCCTGGAAAGATTCTGATACTCCAATATATTTGGGGCAAAGGAAACAGTACTATTTCTTTCATTTTCTCATGCAAACCCAGCCCCACAAAAAGCTTTATCACTACTGTCAAACTACCAACTTTGTTTAGTTCATTAAAAAAGTAAAAAAGGAAATTTTGCATGTGGCCTCAAGTCCCTCAAGACAGTCATTGATACAATGAAAACATTCAAAAATAATTTGGCAATGTATTTTCCATAATTAATGGTTACAATATGATTTTGCACATTTTATGTGGCCAGCAGAAATCAAGATCAACACAGACTGTATTTTAAACCCTGACATAAGCCCATAGAATTTAGAAAATTTACACCACGTGTATTTGCTCCATCAGGTTTAGATTCAACAGACCGCTTAAAAGGGCTGCTAGTATATGGTGATCTATAACAGGCAGAAGGAGGGCCTGTGTCGTTAACTGCCTAGTAAAATATATGAAGAATGTCTTCAGTACTTTAATTTTTATGAGATACAGTATGCTATTTTTCTTACATTTTGCCTTAGAACAAACATAAATCTCCATAACCTCTAATCTTGCCATAGGGTTTCTTGACCTTTCCTGAACCAATCAAGGGCATCAGCTACTCCTAGTTCACAAGGAATAAATTTAGCTGTTGTTCTCTCCCTTTTTTTCTTTTTAGTAGATCATCCATTTACAAGGAGTAATGACACACCTGATTGGTGTTTGTGCACACAGGTCTCCCTGACCTATTGGCACTTCCTCGCATTAGAAATACTAGGTGCACAGAAAGTCAAATCAACAGGAGTTTGGGCCTTTGACTTTTCGCTACCTCAAAGATTTTGCTTTAACAAATCTTCCCGAGAAAACAGACAAACATTAGGTAGCAAAGCAAAGGAACCCTAGGGCCCCATTTGGAGAAGGATATAAAATTCAGTTTTAAGAATTAGATCTTTTTTTTAGCTTTCCAGCTGGAGCAGATTCTACCTCTTTCTTTTCTTACAGCCATTTGTATCTTAACGAATGCCAAGCCAAGACAGAAAAGACCACTGCATACTTAATAATGAGGTCCTTTTTGCACTGTAATTACACATCTAGTAATCATCTTTTCACAATCTGAAAATCTTTGATGCTCCTAATTAGCTCATATAGAGATAACAAACTGCCTTTGTGTCAGTGGGCAATAGCTCTTGCTATGTGCAAAGATTAGCATTTATGTGAGTGCCTGAATTAGGCTCTCAGGAGTAGTCCTTCTATTTCACTCTCAAAGGTAATGAAAAGACCTGCCAAATACACTGCACGGTATAACCAAGAACAAATTGCCAGAATGATTCTTATAGACTTCTCTTTGTCTACTAATGGTTATATGTATATATATATATATATATATACACACACATACGTATCCATATGCATACATACATACTTTTATATAAGTATATGTGCATATCTATACAGCACACTAAGAAACAAAAGTTAATTTAAAAGCATTTAGGCCTTCAATCAGTTTAAATATGAACCTGTTCTCCAGCATAAAACAAGCATCCTACTAAAATAATTCACATTCAAATGGAATTGCTTATCACTGCAAGATCTACAATTTCCTGGAACTGAAGAAGCCTGAAGTAGAATTTGATGGCAGTAGCAGGGGAAAAAAAATTTTTTTTTTTTTTTGTGACATGTGGAGAGGAGGTTATCCAAAAGCAGGGAAAAGGAGTACATAAAGCCTTTCCCAGATTTAAATTAATCTGCAACAGAAACTCATTTTGGCATGGAAGCTTTGCACTAAAGCAGCATCAAAGCTCCCTGATGAATTCTCCTACATTTATTTATTTATTTTTTAAATTCAATCTTGGAATAAAAAAAATACAGGTAGTGTTTTTCACTGTTCTGAAGTTTATAATTTCCCTTAAAAATGGGGTAATTTTAGAAAATTTGGCTTAGGCAGAAGGATGTTTACCTTGAAGAATGTATCCTCCTTTAGAACGACCCCTAGAGCTTCTGCTGGGAGATGAAATATATTTAAATAATAGTAGCACTGATTAACAATTTCCTGCATTTCAGTTTTTCTGAGGCCTCAAGTTTGCAAGAATTTTCCTTCCTATGGCTTTTAGAGCTTTTAATCTATTTCTGCCTCCTCTCTTTCACAGTATATGAGTTTGCTCATGCTGCACAAGTTCAAACAGTGTGGAACAAGCACTGTAACTACATGGTTATTTACGTATGGCCTTGCCTTTGCTGATGGTCTCTGGTCAGGGCTTAGGTGCAGTTGGCAGTGTGTGGTTCAGTGAAACGTGGTCTAATGAAGGGCACTCCAGCAGTAAATGGTGAAAATTTTATCTTCCCTTTCCCCTTCTGTATTATTAAACTTTCATTTTGTGCTGTAAATTTACATCATTAAATAATATAATTATTAGATCACAAGTGCCTACCTTGTATTTTTTGGAGAGGTTCTTTTTTTTTTTTCCTGCTTCTAAATCCCATTCATCTCTCCTCAGACTCCAGCAGTGATTTTTCCATGTTGCTAAGAAGCTTTTTCCAGTACACTTATCCAGTAGTTCTCAGTAAAAGAGTCTTCGTTTTGTTAGGAAACCTTCTGACTTCCTATTTAGCTTCCGATGCAAACTCACTGTATTCCCATAAAGTCATATAAACAGCACTAAGTTTTTAACACATTTCTAGATAACGAGGAAGATATAGTCAGAGCTTCAAATCACGTTGGTGAAGACTACAGTTCGGAATTTAACCTGCATGCCTTAACATACAAGGTGCTTGCCATAACTGCCACCCTTCTAGCCTGCAGCCTACATCAGGACAAACTTAGAGTGCATCTCAGCATCTGTAACAGGACTACCATGTCCCTTTCCTTCTTTTTCTTTTTTTTGCAGTGCTCTTACTTTGCATGGCAATGACAGCCTAGCCTCTCCGAGCTGCAACCAACAGACTCTGGTTTGCCTCAGCTTTTAGCAGTCATCTCCTACAGCTGGTTGAATGCTGTCAGGAGCTTCCTGGAAGACTGCAGCTGCTTGGGAAGGATTTCTTAAGCTTCAGGCCATCTTGGAGGAGCAGCCACTTGAGACAAGAACTCAAAATGACAACCTCCTGCAACAAAGGCAGTATGGATTTTAGCTCCAGGTTGTGCTTGAGATTTATCAGACTCCTAGTGTCTGCCCTTCCCTCTTTTGGGGAAGGCAGCAGTAAAGCCACAATATTTGCCTTTTGCTCACCAGAATGGTCAAGCAAGTTTGAAAACTGCACTGCTCATGGATGTGGTCAAATGCTTACTTTTCACAAGACAAAGTATCGAACTGAGGCCAAACTGAACAGCTCTTGCAGGGCAAGAGCTGGGACCCTAAGCTTTTGGTATCTTCAAATCTGTGTTGGCAGAAGTTCCACCTGGCTCACAAAAAGGCATCTTCCTTTTACAAGGCAAAGTTTGAACTGCTAAGTAACAGGAGATGAAAAATAAACAAACAAAAAACAACCCAATGGAAACTCTTTGCCAAAGATGGAAGTGTCAAGCTGGAGAAAAAGTGTGAGAGTAGAGGAACACAGGAACACAGTTCTTCAGCATAGACCCATGACAGTGTTTTACAACTCAGCCACACAGCTAAGCTCTGCTGGGGTTGTTGCTACTGCTCCCTTCTTGCCAGATCCTGGAGGAGAGAGAAACTCCTGGAGGATGGAGGAAAATCATGAAGGGAGCCAAGTCCATTCCTTTCCAGCATCCTTGTCAGTGACCCTTGCAGTAGGACTGGCCTTAGGAGTGCAAATGGGAAAATAAGCAACAGGTTCAGAAGATTTCACTATTTCCTCTATGGACCCTGAATGTCTGGCACTGCCTTGTAAGGGAGTTCTTCAATTGCTCCCTTGGGTTTTCCAGGTGAGGCTTGTGGACTGCAGACCCAGAAGTTCCTACTTGAATTTAGAACCCCACGTGATCAGGCAGGGCAGGCTGCCATTTTCCTTCAAGAGAGAGTTACAAGGAGGAAGAAGAGCGCTGCTCACTGCCACCATGACACTCCTTGTTGTGCTACAACTTCTTCAGTTACAACTTCTTTTGTTTCCTAGGACCCTGCAGATGAGAGATCCCTTAACTTCATCTCCCAGGGGTGCCAGAAGGCACCAATTCAGCTTACCAAAAAGACGGACTTCCAATATCTCACAGTCTCCAAGTCTGGCACAGAGGCAGTGCCTAGCACAAAGTGACAAACCATATTTTTCTATAACAGAATTACTAGAAAGATTCTCTGTAGGTGAATAACGCTTGTAAGAATGTCTAAGTGGAGATAATGGACTCCTAAAGACATAGATTCTTTTTTATGTAGGAGGATAAAGCTTGCAGAGAAGGAATCTCTTTGCTGAGCAACTGTGCTTTCAGATTTGGAGGGAAAGCTCTCTTCCAGCAATTGTTTTCTTTCATCTTGGGCATCTTACAGAAATTTCTCTTTGAAAGGCCTCTGTGGAATTCTTAGCTGGGCATAAAGCTTAGTCTGTTCAATTTTGTCATCCAGTTTCAATGGAAATACAGGTGTGAACTGAACTGCAAACTTCTGAGGTGACCAAGAGCACAGAAAGGGGTGGAGGTTTGACATGTACAGTTTGACCTAGAACTGCCAAGCACCTATAACTAAGAGTTCTCTGACTGCAAGCAGCATCATGCTGTGCACGCAAATAAATCTCTGTTAGAGCATGCTTACTGTTTGCTGATGTGGGGAAGCATCAGCACTCATTCTTCTCAGAGGTAGAACTCTTGGCACCGTAGAATCTCCCCTCTGCTCCCCTCTGCTTTTTGTCTCTGAATTAACTTTTCATTCTTAGCCACAGCCTGCCCTACAGTGGCAAAGCCAAAATCTGCAGCTTTATTGATTTGTACAGTGTATCATTTAACTTCCTTAGTTTGCCCTTCACTGGGACAGAAATAGCCAATAAAGATAATAAAGAGAGGAACAAAGAACCAAAAGAGAGAGATTTTGCTTTTCAGTACAAGTATAGTATACACTGCAGAAACCATGTTCTCAAAAAATAGCCAAACACTGACGGAGTGTAAGCCATGTGACGCACAACTCAAGGAAAAGTAGACTGTAGTGTCAGTGCACATATTGCTGGATGACAAAGAATCCACATGAGTGTGACTTCTAAATGTCTCAAGGGAAAGCTTCAGTCACATTTCACAGATGACCTACAGGTATCCTTAAACACTCAGGCTGAAGCAGAAACCAGACTTCACTAGTTCTGGAGCTTGGTTTTTAAAGTGACAAAACTTCCTTCTGTGATCAGCTACTTTTCCACAGACATTAGTTCTCTAATGACAGTATACTAAAGGTGGGACACCTCTTGTGTTTCCTCTTCTCTGCTTCATACTGATATCTACTTTCTAAGTTCCAACACTGGCATGGATGATAACATAAGGAAAGGAAAGAAAAAACAGCATAAAGAGCTCTTTTTTCATATAAAACAAAAAAAAGTCCTGAATCTACAATGTCTTTTGTGCCACAAATTTTACCACTTTATTTAGCAAAGATGCTTGCATTTATGTTGGCTATTGCTCAAACCAGTGTAAGTTCTCAGGAAGATAAGAATCAGACAAAGACAGTGCTAAATGCAACTTCCATACACAGAAGGTGTGGACCACTCTCACTTCATGTATTTTCAAGACAGATGTTTACCTCAGACCAAATCTCCTTCAGCTCTCTTTACAGGTCAAACAAGCACTTTAGAATGCAATCCAGCTAATCTTTGGATATCTCCTTTAATATGAAATCAACAAACTGTGATGTAAAATGCAGCCCTTGAGACAGTACTAAACCACACACAACCTTACTAAAAAAACAATCTGGTGCTGAACCAAGCAATTTGTTTGTGAAGTTTTCTTAAAAGTCACTGGTACCACATCATGATGCTTTATCTATCTTCTGCCTGTCTAGCAGAAAGCACCAAGTACTGCCCCACTCTACATGTTGGGTCCTGCAGACAAGACCTTTATGTACGTCAGATTTAAAGGAGCCATAGCAGGATATGCAAGAGATTTAAGAAGCATGTCAGTTGATTTCCTACAGCTTGAAGAACCTTCCTCCGCTTAAAACTGAAGGTCAATGAGACAGCACAAGAATAAGCACAAAACCCAAGTTTTTGTAATGTGCTTTTAATCATTCAGAGCAAATAAGTTGATTACAAATGGACTCAAAAGACTACATGCTTGGAAGAAAATTGCCTTTCTTCACACAAATAAATTAGAACATTACTAAAATATCAGAGAACATAGATACAGCGGCTGGGCAAAGAAAAGGCCTGAA
This sequence comes from Crypturellus tataupa, assembly GCA_034781795.1. NCBI lineage: Eukaryota > Metazoa > Chordata > Aves > Tinamiformes > Tinamidae > Crypturellus > Crypturellus tataupa. The sequence continues at coordinate 13,380 of JAWLRI010000458.1, read as the reverse complement.
CTAGACAAGGAAGATGAGAATGGTGCATAATCCATTTACTTGAGTGCTGTTAGTTTTTTCCTCTTCATTTTGATGTTAGGCTGATAGCCCTCTTGATACGGTTCAGAGCACTTTCCCTGTCATTTTCTTCTGTGCTTCTGGATTCTCTGGATTTTGAGATTTCACATGCAGTGTCTTGACAACTACAGCTTTCCACGTAAACATATTTATGTGTTTTTGAGTGCCCATTGGGGCATTTCAGTTTCACTTCCTTTATACTAGTCTTTTCTTCCCTGCAGCAAGAACAGCTGTGCTCCAGAGAATTGGCCTCCGCAGAGTATCTGTTAGCAAGAAAAAAAGGTAACATTATTCTGTGCTAGAAATCAGTTTACACTAGAGAGGATTGGGTACAGAGACTTTCAGGAGCATGGAATACTATGTAGAGGAGCCACTGCTGAAGCTAATGAGTAGGGATGAGCTCATTTGCATTGGTTTAATGCAACATGTTTTTAAAATTCATTGCACTGGTTGGAATATTCAGGTAATACAGTTATTATTTAAGTTCAGCTAAAAACAAAACAAAACAGACGAAAAATAAATACAGTGAGTTCTATGAACTCAGCTTCCTTAGATTCTTTTCATAACTTAAGCACCAAAGGATGTTAAATATACCAAACGCTTAAGGGAAGCAACAGCTCCTACTGATCATATCACAGCAAAGAACCTTTTGCAGCTTTGTGATCAGGTACCACTCCTAACTTGTACAACCTGTTGACACTAGGCTGTAAACAGTATCGAGCCTCCTTTCTCTTGTATTTTGCAGTATATTGTAGTGCACAGGCAACTACAATAGGACTTTGTCTGAGAACATAAACCATTTCAAAATACATATAAACTCTCTGGTTAATCAGCATTCAATCTGAGATTAATGTTCAGTTTTCTCAAATATTTTCTGTGATAGGGTGCAAATGGTTATTTGTTTTTTCAGTCAATAACAGCTGTGATCTGTCAGTGGGTTTTAACAACTCTATTCCTGGTACTTTACCAGTCACTCTCTGATAGCCACTTCCTTGAAGTCTCTTGTTGCAGAGAGATACAGTGGAACTTCTCCACTTAACACTATCCCAAAGGAAACTATTCTAACTTCTTTACTGTAAGAAGCTATGCATGTTTGACTCTTCACTCAAAAGATGTATGTGTATTTCACTTTATATGGTAATTCCTGGAAAGCAGCTTCTCAGCTAATGAGCACCAGGTTTGGCTGCAATTTGGTCTCTCTACCATTATGTGAAATATTCCATATTCTGCTGAAATTATTTGTATCCAAGATAGTATGACACAAAAGACAGACAAACCAACTCTCAGTGGTAAAAACGCATCATCATAGCTGCCTGAATTCCAAGAAAATCTAATACTCTTTTTTTTGTGCTAAGATGAACCAACTGCTCACTCACAGATTTTATTATTTTGTGCCAGTGATTTTGGGAGCTGACAGTTCTAGGTCTTCTTCCATTTTATATATATATATATATGTATGTATATATATACACATATACATAAAATATTCCATTATACGTATATGTGATATATATTATATACATATTTATTGTTCCTTTTACATAAACAATCATAATGCCCACAGAACTCAAATATCATTGCCAGATTAGTTTACTTACAGAGAGAAGGTTCCACATGTGCCTTCACATTCAGTCAAATCAACTCTTGTCTCAGAATAGCAGCCCTCATAGACAATAAAGTCTTTTCTTTCACGGACAGAGCATGGTGTGGGGCTATGCAGAGGTGTACCTGGGGGGAAAATGATCAGAAAATACCCTCACTGAAAGAATTCCAAAAGCTCTTTGCAGTTTAGCACATTCAAGGTTTCACTAGTTCATTGAAAGAACCATCTTCAGTTTAAACATTTCCAGAAAGATCAAATACTAAGTGCTTGGAACAACAAATATAAATATACAAGTATCTATTTAAATGAAAGCCTATCAGCTTCTATAAAGGAAAATAGATTGATTTAAGATTAAAGTTCCTTCTCTCTATTGTTGTTGATTCTTGCTCACTGACATACTTACATGTTTTACAACAACCGTTAGGTAGCAAGGTAACAGTTCCCTGAAAAAAAAACAACAAAGAAACAGAAAAAGGAACATTATTATTGTTCCCCTATAATAATGAACTTTCTAGATCAGCTAACTGAGGAGAGCAACTCCTCAACAGCTGGAAATTATGACAGAACTGTGGAGTTGATCTGAATAAACTCACACAGTTATTTTATAAACACTGTAGGTCTATGCAAAAAAAAAACAAAACAACTGCTCTTGGGACAGAGAAATTTTCTAGGAAAATGACTGAAGTTTAATGTTACTTTGTTGCTAGTTAGGTGGTTGAACTGAACTGCAGTAATTTATGCACCGAGGATGAGTTTTCTGTGTTTACTTACAGGTTTGCAGCTGTCCTCGTTGAATGCTGGGCAGGTTATCTCAGATGTGGAGGAGATAAGCTGATCACGAATACTTACACAGCTATAAAGGGTACAGTTGTTGTAAGGATCGTTTTTAAACTCTCCAGGCTACAAGGAAAATGCAAAACATAAGACAGCATAAGGGTTCTCAAGACAAAATTTTCCTGTTTTCTGACAGTGACTATCATCTTGTTTCCCAGCTGATTATTTTTGGGTTAACAGACTACAGCTTATTCGTGTATCAAAGGATGCCGTATCTGGAGAGGATTTTCGGAGTTTTGCATGGTATTTCCCTTAGAAAAGAACAAGCCCCTTCGAAGTATGTAGAGTACACACGAGAGATACGAACAATCATCTCGCTTATGTCACTGGATTTTGACTAGAGAAAGCTAAAACTCCCAATGGTGATCAAGAATAATTCTAAATTTCACTCTACAAGGCAGTAAAGCCACTCCCACAGGCTTTTTTCAGCATGCAGAAATTAAGCAATATAAAAAAGCAAAACCTCTAGGCACTGCAAGAAAAGCCCTTACTATAGCACTTCTGACTTGTCATTTCAAGAAGAAGCTTTCCAGAAAATCTTATTTCATTAGTTCATTTTTCAGGACAGGAAGCTGTAGGCAGGCTTTGGTTAAGGTGGGCCTCTGACCTTTCAGATGCAAACTTACTGAGTCTCATCTCTGCCATTTCCGATTCTTTACACCAATTCTCTCCACACTTTCATAAGAGAAAAGGAATACTATGTTGTACAGATCTACCAAATCTGTAAAATATACTTACACTCAAGATCAGGACAGAACTTTCTGGGGTATGTATAACACACTTAGTCTGCACACATTTTCCACAACATTCACCAGGCACTGGTTGACGTTCATATCCCTAGATAGTAAAATTAAATTAAAATTAAAGCATTATGATACGTGTATTTTTTGAGAAATAAATGAAAACATAATAATCCATGAAATAATTATGCTTTGAAATACTCTCTACTTGTGCCTTTCTGCACTGCAAGGTTATCAACGTCACAGAAAACATGTAATGGAACAGGCTATAAATAGCATCAAATAAAACACAATAGTAAATATGCCTAGTAGTTAAATACCATTTTTTCAAGTGTTCTACAAAAATTTGCCAAGTAACCCCTCCACATGTGAACTGAGTACTTTTAGCTACATTATCAAGCTACACAGAATAGATTGTTCCAACAATAGATTGTCCATACAGCTGCTGGACTTTGAATTTCTATCTCTGCTTTCCATGTACATGCACATTTAGGATTTCTTCTGTTTGTAACTTACTGGTTCACAGTATGTGTCGCAAGGAACGTGTTCACAGGAGATGACATTCAGCTGAGTGGTGACGTTAACTTCATTCGTGCAGAAACAATTCTGACACTTATCAATAAAGACTGAGGAATTGGGCTATAAATTTTAAGACACAAAGAATCATATTTAATGCGATATTATATGTGTGACAGATTTTTTAATAACCCAAACATCTCTAAACCAAGCAACTGAAAAGGGATCCATCACAAATAGTTTGGGAAAGCTATTTGGCTTGCTGCTTTTGCACACAACATGTTTAATATTGATTTAATTTAACATATAATTTTACTAAAGCCCTATGCAGCAACAATGAATTCAGATTACTAGACGGACAGGTGTCAAATATTTCCAGTAAAAAAATCATTGAAACCAAGATAATTTATTAGGACTTTCAGGCTCTTTGGAATAGTCCTTTACAAATCTTTTCACATTTGAAAGCACCGTCCTACAAATGCAATAAAATGCATGCTGATGCCAACTGTAGATTAATTTTGTAAGATTCTAAAACCAAATCCATCTCTTGTACAGACGTTCAGAAACAACAGGTCAGTCTCTTTCATACACAGTAACCTTTTTTGAACCATAAAACAACAGACTTAGTAAAACTGATAAATCCCTTACATGATTTTCTTAAATATAAGATATAAGATGTAAACTTCTTCATAGCACTTGTGTTAAAGGATGCTAATTAAGGTCAAAAGTATTTTTACTTCAGATGGTTTAAACAGAAACTTACCAAGAACTCGGCGTTCTGATGTACACAAACCCTCTTGGAAACTGTTAAAAGAAAGAAGTCATTACACAGACAAATAAACAAACAAGAAAAAAGAAAACAGAGGAAGAATACTGTCACCCCACTCCAGTCACACCACAATGTGTATGTTCAAAGGATTGGTTATTTCCCATTTCCAGTAATACATACGACATATAAAAGAAATAAATATGATTACTGCACATGCAAAAAGGGAGGAAGGTTTGGTCTGATACACACAGTTCAGATCATAGCAAAGAACATCCAGTTAATGGGTACAAGTAGTTTCCTGTGTCCATTACACAAATAACACATCTTCCCTCGGCACTTAAAGGGATATTCTAAAGTAAACTGAGAGCACAATCCCAGTTTATTCTGTAATTGTTCTTACATTTACTTAAAACTAGGAAAATTGATCTTGAACCACTTGAGTCATATCTGATTCCCTCTGTACCAGTCTCTTGAACTACATTGCCAGATATGTTCACAGTAACCACCCAGAATCTGACTGCATTTGTTACTTACAAGAAATACTGCATGCAGTCTCCCTAATCCTTGACGCTAAAATATGTAAAATACGATGTGTAAATTGTTGTAATATATTTCCAAAGGACTTACCACACTGGTATACGGGACAGCACTGACCATTGGGAATAT
>JAWLRI010000457.1:85697-104813 GCA_034781795.1 Crypturellus tataupa | reverse complement strand
GACCCCAGCCGCCCCCGCTATTACGGTCTGGGCCTAGGAGCCCCGCGACCTTCACCCCAGAAGCGTGGGACGTGCCCGGACCCGGCGCTCCGGAGGAAGGAGGGATGCAGGTGAAGGGAGGAGAGGGGAGGCAGCTTCTCCCGCATGGAAGGATGGAGGGTTGCGGGTGCCCCCGCGGAGGCAGCGAAGGACGGAGGGCTGCGGGCTCTCCCGAGGAAGGAGGGCGCAGGGCTACGGCTTCCCCGAAGGAAGGAGGGTGACGCAGGGTGTCCCCCACAAAGGAAGGACGGAGGGATGGAGGGATGCGGGTTGCTCCCCAAAGGGAGCACGCAGGGGTGCGGGTCCCCCGGGGGAAGCGGGGGAAGCAAGGAGAGGTACGTGGGTCCCTCCCGAGGGAAGGGCGGAGGGATGCAGGTGCCCCCCCAGCGCGGACGGAGGGATGCGGATCCTCCCGAGGGTGGAGAGATGCAGATCCCTCTCCCCACCCTGCCCTCCTCCCTCCAAAAAAAAAGGGAAAAAAAAGGGCAGAGAAAGCCGGAAAGATGCAGGTAATTGTCAAGGAAGAGGGATGCAGGGCTCTCCAGCATGGAGAGATCTAGATGTCCCCCCAAAACAGGGATACGGGTCCCTCATCCCCAAGGACAGCGGGATGCAGGTGCATGCGCCCCATGCACAGGGCCAGCGGGTCCTGGGGGTAGGAATCACTCCCTTCCTCCTTCTTTCTTCCCTTCCCTTCCTTTCATCATTTCCTCTGTGTTTATTCTTTGCTTCTGTCCCTCCGGCTCTCGGCTGTATCCAAAGCGTCGCAAGTTATTATGTATTTTAACCATTTTATTCTTTTTTCAGTCATTTTGTTTACAGACGGTTAAATGTATTTACGGGCGAGGAAATGTCCCTTTGCTCTTTTATGCGTATTCAAAGTTACGGGCGCAAATTATATTTGCTTGGCTTATTCCTGCTTTGAATGTATTAATTCGATAGAGCTTGGGGTTATTAAAAAAAAATCAGTGCCTAAATCTCAGTGCCTGCAGAACACCATTCGCTTTGCAAATGAAACAAATTCAAACTCTGCAGAAAATAGACATTTCCTGTGTGGCCACCTTGTAATTTTGCCCAAAAATTATATTTTTTGAAGGCCTGATCCTGCCTGTCCCCTTGATGCCCAGGATTGCTTAGCCCTGGCTTCTGTGGGTTGCAGGAGCAGAACCACTGATATAACCGTGTGCTCGCAGTCCCGATCTCATTGCTAATATTTGCTTTTTTTTTTATTCATTTCTTCCTCTTGTTCCTTCCTTAAAAGACATATGCAACCAAATACCATTGGAGAAGAAGATTGGATTTTTTTTCTTTTTTTTTTCCTTTTTTTCCCCCCCTTTTTTTCCCCTGCTAATGCTGTAGACTTCAGGGGTTGGTTGTTATCTTTGGTTATCTAGCTGTATGAGTGGTGTCGATTCTTCATAAAGCTAGATAACCGAAAGTAAAAATAACCCCATTACACGCCTGAGGAGGATGTGGAGAAGAAAGGGAATTCATCAAAAGGAAGACGAGGAAAAGAGAGAGAGAAAAAAAGAAAGAAATGAAAAGAAGAAAGAGAAAGAAAATGAGAGGCGGAAAAAAAACTGGAAAAAAAAAAAGACAACTTTTTGAAACTGGAATTAAAACCCGAGGTAGGATTTTTTTTTTTTTAAAGAATTTATTTGCCTCCTATGATTTTAAGAGAGTTTCTTGATTCTGTGCATGGGAAGAAAGCCTCTGTCTTGAGAAAGACAAGGATGTGGCCGCTCTCTCCTCTGCCGTTAACTAGAATTGAATTAACAAAAACTTCCAGGCAGATTATGAATTAGTTAAGCACAGGAGGCAGCCTGCAGATCCAGGATGAACTTTCATTGCGTAACGAGTCGTAGAGCGTCAGGGAATCCATAAATCAATACAGATTACCACGCTGGATTATCTGTTTAATAAAGCAGCAACGGAGCAATGTTTATTAATGGTCATTTCCAAAAATACGAGCATTGAATTCTATTTTTTTTCTTTTTCCTCCCATCCCTTATACTTTATATTTTTAATTTTGGTCCCAAACAAGAATAAGCAGAGTGTCAGGATTAGACAGAAGGATTTGCTGATTTGGGAAAGTGTTTCTGGCCGTTTCTTTGTTTTTCTTTCCTCGTACCTCTGCCTTCTTTCTTTTTCTTTATGAATATCCCTCTGAATGGAGTCGAGATTCCAAGACTGGGGAATTACAACAAAAACAAGAAAAAAAAAGTTATATATGAAACAGCATGAGGCTAACAGGGAAGCTTGATTTTGATTTTTATTTGTTAATAATTTATCTCCTCTAACTACAAATTCCTGCCAGTCCTTACCCCTTTTCCCTGCATTATCCCTCAATTTGCTCTATTTGGAATGGGTGGTTTCTGCCTTAGAAGGGAATTAGGGATCAGGGATGTGGACTGGGCTCCTCGCGCTCGCTTTTGGTGATCAGACCGATTGCCTTAGATACCAGCTGCAAAATGGGGCAGCTTATGTGGAAATGGAGCTGGATGAGGCTTAGAAGAACACAAAAGATCTCACAATAGATTAATACACCCTATATATAACCTCAGAACATTATTATTATTATTTTTTAAATGGCATAATAAAAAATATCCAATATTGGTGACTGCGGTAGTGGGGGAAAGGAGCAATTTTAGCATTGCAACCTCCTGTTGGGTGAGATGTAGGAAAAAAGCTGATATTTGAGCCTTGTTGGACATGCTCATGCCCTGGCCGAGGTCCTGGGGACCTTTAGAAAGAGCAGAAAATTGTCCCTAGCGCAGTGACCAAGTTGTAGTTGTGGATGCAATGGAAAAGACTCATCCTGCTCATATGATTACTTAAAATTAATAAACAAGATTTTTTTTTTTCTCCCCTCTTTCACTCCATAATTCAGATTTAATTCCCTGCATGGGTTCGCTCCTCACCGCGATTTTGGGGGAGCTCAAGGGAAAGCTCCCTCCCAGTTTTTGGGATTCATTTAGGTGCTGCAATTCCTGCACAATTCCATTTTGTCCCAGTTCTGTGCAGCCTGTCAGCGTAGGGACCTAGGGACCTTCTTGCAAGCTCTGTTTCTCATCCCCTGCCTCGTTCTCTGCCTCCTTTGGGCTGCAACGTGCTGGGTTCCCTAGAATTGGGAACTATCCGGACTTCGGTCCATCAGAAGGAAGGAAAAGTCCCTACTTGGAGATGGTGGGAGCTGGAATATCGCACAGAACAAAGTGCGGGATGAGCATGGGCAAACGCCGGGTTTCACCGTTGGCTTCGGAACCACCATGGCAAGTGGTGGCCATCGGAGCCGGGCGCAGCCCCATAAATCCTCTCGGTTCGGGCAGCCCAGGCGCTTTTATCCTTGGAGGAGCATCAGGGAGCTGCCACGTGTCGGTCACCATTGGCCAGGATGTCCCTTAACGGGAGGGAGGACACCCCAGCGTTTGGCCAATGAGGGTGCGATGCTGCGCGATCCCATCGGCTTCGGGTTTTCCGAGGTGGCCAATCCTGCTCGGCTCCAGGGTAAAAAAAGCGTCCCCCCCCGCTGCGGGGGACAACAAAGGCACCAGCAGGAATAGGGGAGGGCGCTTTGAGCCAGCATTTGGGTGAAAAATGGGGAGATTCAGCCCAAAAGAGCTCATGTTTGGGGGTTCCAGCCCTCTGGCCATGGAGGTTGACCTGGTGTCCGCCCGGTCTTCTTCCAACCTGAGTTTCTGCCTTGTGATATTCAAGGGTCCTTTGTGTTCCTGCTGGCTGGGGAAGAGTAGATCGATCCCCATTGACCTCACAGGGGAAAGTTAATCCGATTTTTCTTTTATTTTGGATGGCATTGTGGCGTGCGAGGCCTCCCTGGTGTTGAAGCGGTGGTACGGCCACGAGCATGGCTGGTTCCGAGGTCTTTGGAGCTGGGATGCTCTTGCAAACAGCTCGTTTCCCCGTTTCTCTCCGTTATTCCCCATTTGCTCCCAAGGAACCCAGGCCCTTGGTGCCACATTGATCCAAATCGCGACGCGGTGGCCCCTCAAGCTTGCTTGGCCACCCTGATGTGACCCGTTGACGCTCAACACTATCGTCTCTGCTTTCTCTTGTGGCCACCTAACTGCTGGGGACATTAAAAGGTGACGGATTGGATGGGCTCCATAGGGAGATCCACTCGCCCTAGTCTTCTCCATGGTCTAAAATGCTGTGGTTGGATGGGAGGAGGAAGCAAAAGCTGGTGTTTTTGTGCTCAGTCATTGAGATGCAATTGATACCAACGCAATTATGGAAAATAAATAATTTAATCCAATAGGTCACTTTGGAAATGCTCCGAGAAAGACCCTGGGATCGAGGCTCTTTTGGTTCCTTAGTGCTTAGACTAGGGGTGAGGAAAGGCATTATTTAAACTAAATGCTGCTCTCATGATACGCGGGTGGCTGGAGCAAATGCGGCTAATCTTGGGTTGCTTTATATTGCTGGAGCTAAGTAAGGAAAAAACCTCTGGAAATTAAGATTTCTAGCTGAAATACACTCCCCTTGTCCTATCTATAAGGCTGGAGAAGGCGGAGGGTTAAGAATAAGTGTGCAGAGGAGGAGAGGGATGATCTAGGACCGATTTGAGTGCTTCACCCATGGGTGCTGAGCCCTTTCCTCTTGGTCTTTGCTCTGATAGTGTTGGGCTCATTCCCAGCTCCTTGCAGAGATGCATCCGTTTTGCCCAAGCCCAAAGAAGAGGTGGTTTTTGGGGTGCTTTTTGGTTGTTTTGCACGCATGCAAAAGGCTTTCTAGCTTTCTAGGTCTCTATGGAGCTTCCTAATGCCGGCGTGGATCCAAACCATTGCAAGGGGATGGAGAGGGGAACGCGCCTTTGGGTGCTGCTTCGCCCTTGCTGAGCGATCCCTTTTTCCAGGGAAAGCTGCTTCCTTGCTCCACATCAGCCTTTATAGGAGCAAAAAGAGAAATATCCTTTAAATCTGATGAAACCCCCCTGGGCGGCATAGCGGGTAGGATGCCCCGTGCTCCTCGGGCTACTCCGAAGCGACAGCGCGTGGTTATTCCGAGATGGAATACGATGGGATGTGATGGTTGGAGAGGAGGAAATGCTCTCCAGGAGAGCAAAACATCCCCCTTTTACGATATTTTAGGGAATTCCATCTGGAAAGGCATCTAGGCAATAGGGGGTGGAAATAAAGACAACCCCCCAAGGGAATTTCTTGCCGTTGCTTTTGGATTTGCTTTTGTGCTGCCGGAAGCGGCGCTTCATCCGGTGTCCCCTTCCCTACAGCTTTGTCCCTCTTGGATCCAATCCTGGTTGGGAAAAGCACTGTGGCCAGCGGATCCCTGGATGCGGGTGCAATTTCTCCCTTCTTCCTTTGGTTTTGGCTGGCGGCCTCCAAAAAACGGCCAAACTCCCCAATTTTCGATTCTCTTAAAACGAATTAATTTTGGATTCTCTTAAAGCTAATTAATTTTTTCTCTCAAAAGCACCCGTTTCTGGGGAAACCTCAGCAGCGGGGAGCTTTCCCGCTGCAGCTGCCTCCTTCCAAAAGCAGCCACCGATATTTAGGGAAGAGGAAAAGCATCCGGGATCCCCGGGCTCACAATTTCACCCATCCGCGGCGCACAGGTTGCCATGGAAAAGAGGGATTATTGCACAGGAATAGGTGTGCATGACGGGGAGGATGCTCTGCAGCCTAATTTTATTTTTCCTTTATTTTTTTCCGTTTGCAAACCCTTTTTTTGGCCGCTTTTGCAACCCACGTGCGCTCTCCGCACGCTTCCCTCCCCTTCCGCGGCCCCGGGGCTCCTCCCGCGGGCTCTTATCTCCCGTAATCCCCCGGTAAGAGGCCTCGCTGCTTGTTATGACACCCGGAGAAAGCAGGGGAGAAAGCGCCTTTCTTCGGCCTCGGCGCGCTGAATGGGGCACTTTTTTGTGCCTCGGTGTGCCTGACTAATTGAGCTGAAGGACTTGCGTCTGGAAGGGCTTGAAAGGGACTTTTGTTGCCCGCGGCGGAGTTTGTGGAAGGCGAGCGAGCGCCGCGGGCTCGGGTGGCTCCGGCGCGCTCCCTTTCCCTGGGAAAATCCGCGACGGAGCGGGGAGGGGGGAAATAATTTGGGCCGCCGAATGTGGGTTTTATGGTCCCTGGTTTGGCGAGGGGATGCGGTGCAAAGCCGAGAGCATCAGTCTCCTGGTTTTGCTGCCGTCGGAGATGCCCGCGCCTTTGTATCCCCTTGGAATTTTGCAAAATTTTACAAAATTTGCAAAATTTTGCAAAATTCCAAGGTGTTAAAATCCACGATGCTCATCGGGATGGGCAGGAAGCAGTGCTTGCAGCGAGAGTGGCCTCGTGGTGACATTTTATTGATTTGCAAAGGGTTGAGGTCCCCATTCCCGAGCATGAGGCTCAGGGTGCCCCAAGCTGCCCCAAAACAGCATAAAAATCCGGTTCTTTCCTTTTATTTTTCCCCTCTCTTTTCACTTTTTTGCCCCCGTCTTTCACTCAGCGTGTGCCATTTGGCAGCGGGTTTCTAATGCAAAGCGATTAAAAGGTTTTGGAAGGTGAAATTTGCTGAGATGGGGATGCGAATCCAGGGAACGTGTGTGTCATCTAGAGCAATGGAGATTTGCAGCTTGAAGAGGCACGAGGCAGGTCAAGGAGAGAGAAAATTGCAGCAAGTCTTTGCAAAACAGGTGTAAAATCACATATATATATAAAATGCATATATGTGTATATATATATACATATATAGATATTTATAGTCATATATGCATATATAAAAACATAGAAAGCAAGAGAATCCCTTTATTTTTTTCAATTGCTCTAATTTCCATGAGATTGTTGCAGATTTGCCCACTTCCAGGCTTCTGGAATCACGCGCAAGCTTGGAAATTGGGCTTTGGAGTCAAAAACTAGTGAAGGGCACTGCCAGGAGCACAGCAAAGCAAGGAAACCAAATTGCTGATCGATATAATTAATATCATCAATAGCAACATGCATATGCATTTATTGCAATTATGCAATGCATTTATTGGTGCATTTGTCTGCTCCCTGCAATAGGCCTCGCAATTCCCGCTTTCTTTTTGCAAGTGCCATTTCGTCCTGCTGGAAAATATTCCAACGGGAAGAGAAAAGAGGGACGGGTGGGAGCACGGCCAGGGGTGCTGCTGGGGCCCGTTGCCTTTGGCCTTCATCGCGTCGCCCTCCTCTTCCTCTGCAGGACCATCTGTGCAGGCAGCACTGGGGGGGAAACTGATATAATTTCCTTTTCGGTGCAAAATGCCCCAAATAATGCACTGAATCTGGGCATATTTTCTCACATTTCTCTGCTACCAATGACCAGGTTAGGTTTATATTTGGGTTTCTAATGCAAAACCTGCTTTTAAACCTCCCTTTAAGCCCTGCTTTGTCTCATCTCCCATTGACACAGCTAACGAAGGGCTCCTGTGCGAATGTTTTTTCATTTTTTTAGGGTGTTTTTGCTTTTTTTTCCCCATTTTCTCGTATTTCGCTCTATTTGCCATGTCCAGCCCGACAGCAGGGAGCAAAACCAGGGGGTGCAAACAAAAAACTCGGGCGTTTTTTCCCTCCCGCCGCCGTCGCGCTCCCGCCTGCGAAAGAGTTAACCCATTAGCGATGCCGAGCCAATCTTCCGATAGTTAGGGCTGATTTGCATGCATTTGCATAATGAATGTCATTTGCATTCCTGGAGGTTGGCTACTTCTGTGGGAAAAGTCAAAGCGGGAGAGCGGGGGGGGGGCCACCGCGGAAAACCAGGCGGATGCTCCATGCACCCCCTCCCGCGACACCCATTCCCAACACAAAAAAACCCTGGCACCTAATCCATTTCCCTCTTTTTTTCCCATTTTCCCCCTCTTTTCTTTTTTTCCCTCTTTTTTTCCTCCTTTTTTTCTTTTTTTTTTTTTTTTAAATTTTGGATTTGCTCCATCAATTCCCCCTCTGCTCCTCTTCCTCCCATGGCCTCCGCTCCTGGGAGGGACACCCGTGCTGGAACGGGAGCGGAAAGAGGGGAAAAAAGGGAAAAATAATAATAATAAAAAAGGAAAAAGTGGGAGCCACCATTTTAGGCAGCCGGCGTGTGCTAAAATGGCCGATGCTGTTCCCAGGGCCTGGCAAGGTGCCGGGAGCTGGTGGCATTCCCGCTGTATTCCCGCTGTATTCCCGCTGCATCCCTGCTGCATTCCCACTGCATCCCTGCAGCCCCTTTGCATTGAGACCTGGCCCAGGTACCAGCACCCTTTTCCTCAATGGAATTTTCTTTTTTTCCCCTCCTTTTGACTTGCTGCAATTCCATTTCCCCCCTTTTTTTCCCCCTGTTTTCCCTTTTTTTCCTCGTCACCCTCATAGCGGTGGCAAAAGTGGGACCCGCCTGGACCTCACTTGGGGCTCCGCATGTCCCGGCCTAAAGGGACCTCAGAAAATAAACTTTGAGGGCATCTGAAATGTATTTTAGATTTATTTAATTGAAATTTTTGCAGGGGAAATGGATCTAACCACAACTGTCTTGATAAAATAAGATAAAATAGGATAAAATACTCAATGGTAGAAATGACCACAGAGCTACCTGGGCTCCCAGAGCTCAACCCTGGTTTCATGCAATGAAATTTAGTCTTATTTTATTTTTGTAGACTGCAGTAATATTAAGAAAATAGGGTTTTTTGGTGGCGGAGCTGGAAAAAATGCAAAATATTTGGTTTTCTGTTGCTGAGGATTTTTAGTGGAAACCAGTGCTAATCATAGTTGAGGTTGCACCCAGCTTGTGCCCCATCTATCCAGGGAAAAATCAGTGCAAATCCCTGTAAAATAGCCCTAAATATAAAATTCCCCTAAGGAACCTAGGTGGATTGTTAATTTTGCAGCAGAATTGCAATATTGGGAGGGATTCTAGCTAAAGAACCAGCTGCAAAGTCCACAAAACGGGTTATCCGAGAGCTGCTCCATTGCTTTTTCCAGTGCATCCTCATCCCGCAGCTTCCTCGGGACCTGGGAATGAGACTTTTGCTGGAATGTGCTCGGGCCCAGGAATGGGAAACGCTCCCTGCAAGCTTGCAAAAATGCACTAAGGCTCTTAGCTATGCAGCTAAGCTGCGCCGCGCTCCTTCATTTGCAACCATTTGGGCCGCGTTGCATGGATTTTTGCTTGGGAAGTGGGGCTGGAAAGGGGTGACGAGGTCCGGACGATCCCGTTTTTTAGGTTCAGTCCCCATTGGCCTTTGGAAATGTGGCCTATGCAATATAGAGGGTGTTTCCATACATATCTATATATATATTTAATTGCTTTGGGTTGTTCTTTTTCATGCCCAAGACACCTTGCCCAATCTCTCCAACCCCAGGGATCTTGTTCTAGCCGTAACTCCTATTATTCCCCCGAAACGGCTCCAAAATGCTTAAAAACGCCCTCTTTTGCATCCGAGGTAACAAAGAACGCCTTGTTTTGCTTGCTTCATTCTCTCTTTTAAGCGCAATGTTTATGGGAGCGGGTAATAGAGGCGCTCTTGTCCCTTTTGTCTCTAATTCAGGTTGCGGAAGCGGAGGGGCAAACCCCGGGAGGCAGCGGAGCCGCCGGCAGCGTCTCCTTGTGCCGGAATATGAGGATCCGCGGCGCGTTTGCGCCTTCCTCCTCCTCTTTTCCTCCTCCTCATTGGCCATGGTGCATCCCAATGGGGATGCTCGGAGCTCCCGCGGGAGCCAGGCTCACCGGTGAGCGCCGGGGAGGGGAATGATGATTTTTGGGGTGAATCCTTGGAATTTTGGGAAGCTGGAGGGGGTCTAACGAGGCTCGGAGGAGCAGCGGCCAATGCACAAACTCGGTTTTGTCTCCGCACCTTGTTGGGTCCCCCCTCGCACAAAGCTGTCATTGTGCCGCCGCCGCGGCCGCATTGTTAGACCCCCCCAAAAATAGGAAAAAAAATAAAAAAAATTAAAAAGAGAGAAAAAGAGAGAAGAAAGAAGCAGGGAGGGCCGGGGGGGACCCAACAAGGTGAAGAGGTTTAAATCAGCTTAGCCCAAAGGCCAATTAAAACCCAAAGAGGATTAGGCTTGGGATCGGCAGAATAGACGGTCATTGTAGCCCGGCGAGGGGTCCCCCCTGCTGCGGTGCCACCTTGGCCGCGCTCGTGGTCCCTCCGGCCGCCGTTGTCCCCTGTGGGGATGGGGCGGTTGGATGGCACGGTGGCAGGGCGAGGCGCGCGGCGCGAGCCCGCGCGCGCTTGGATATCCGCCTGGGATTGCTCTGGGATCTCCAGGAGGTCCTTGGGGCTCTCCAAGAGGTGCCCTTGGGTAGAGCCCCTGGGCCACGAGGAGGATGTCCCCGACACCTACAGCGTGTTGTCACCTACAGCGCGTGGAGGACACCCATGTGGAAGGCAACTTGGGGTGCCAAGAGGCTACCGAGGTGCTCGGGGCGCATCCATCCCCACCTTCCCTTACAAAGGGACACGTCAAGAGGACTTCTGCCACCAGCAGCACCTGGGCACGATGTTTCGGTGCTCCCCATCCTGTCCCACCCCTCGATTTGGGGGCTCGAAGGTGGAACTGGAGACACCAGCGAGGACAACGCGTGCCCGGGCCATGTCCTTGTCCCATGGGAGCCGGGACCTCTCAACCTGCACCAGTGACCAGGTACCTCCCGGAATGGCCGTTTTGACCGATACGGCGACTTTTATAGCCCCAAAGCACCTTTGTATCTCGCCGGCAACGTGAAAATTGGCAGTTTTCCACCAACTTTGAGGCTTCTTTGTACTTCCAGAGGTGCCAAGCGCGCCCAGGAGCAGGCCAAGCACAAAGACATCATCCAAGGGACATTAGGAGCTGTCCCCAGGAACAGGCCAAGGATAAAGACATTGTCCAAGGGACACTAGGAGCTAAAGGGACATTAGGAGCCGATGGGAGATGCTTTCCCATATCCTTTGCCTCGCTCCAGGTTCCGGGAGGTTTGGATGTTGTTTAGGTTGACGGCTCCGTCCAAGATGCATCTTCCTTGGACACTCGTATTAAGGAAGCCCAAGTGCGTCCGGGCTCTGCTGGGAATTCCATTTTTTGCTGGGAATGAAAAGGAAAAGCAATAAAAGGCCTTTTGGGTGAAGAAGAAGGAAGCATCCCACCTCCGGGAGCAGGAGCCGCTTATCCCGCTCTATCCAGAGCGAAGCGGAGGATGCTCTGCGTTCCCAGCAAGCGTGCCAGCGCCGTTGCCGGCATGCGGAGCGCCGGGAGCCCCATTCCAGCTGGGAAACGGGGGGCAGAAGCTTCTCCTCCTCCTCGCCGCCGCGGACGCCGGTGGCCCAAGGGGGGACCAAACCCCGTCCCCCTTTTGTGCTCCGCCGCCTAATTTATGAGAGGCGCCCGCGGCGCTTTGTCCGGCCCGACCCGCGCCGCCGGGGGCTTCTCCTTCCCTTCCCAGACCCCCGCCGGGCCCCCGCACCGTTGCTATGGGACCCCCGCACCCATGCGCAGCCCCCCGGCCCCCGGCGACGTGCCGAGGGCCTGGGAATGCCGCTGGCGGCCCCTCCAAGTTCAAGGCCGACCCGGGGGCTCCATTCTCCCTGCGCCTTTCAGCACCGGCGGGTGCCCCCCCTTTTTTTTTTTCCCGGGCTTTTCTCCCGCTGACAAGCGCGCACATCAATAAATTACCCCCCTCCCCGTGCCGGTGCGGAACAATCCGTCCCCGAACGGCTATTCAGCGCCAGACAGGCCCCATTATTCCCCCGATTAAAGCCGCTGGAGTAGCTTGCAAGGGTTACAGTTGCTCTGTCGCACTGTAAATAAGACGCTCCGAAGAAAAGGGAGCGGAACGGGGAGAGTGCGGCGAGCGCGCCGCCGGCGGGGGTGCTAACGCCTGCTGCTAGGGAAACCGAATGAATCCCCAACGTGCGGAAAAGCGGGAGAAGGAGCCAAGGGGCGAGCGGCCCCCGGGGGTCTCCTCGCTGCTTTGGCTCCGGCGCAATGGGAAAGGAAAGCTTGGAAAATCCATTGCATCCGTCCTTGATGCTGCAGGGCCGAGGATGCTCTGCCCCCCCAAAAATGATCCGCGGATGCTCGTTTTGGGCTTGTTTTATTCCATGTGGATGCCAGTTTTAGTTCGGGATGTCTCGCACTAGATATATCGCTTGCAAAGTGTCTTTCCCTCCCCGTGCTGCTCCGTTAATGCTCATTTTTCCCAGCAGAAGTCAAATAGCAAAGGTCTTTGCATGTCTATGCATGTATCTATATGCCCTTAATGCTGCATCCAAAGGATTTTTCCGGAGCTGGAGATTCCTGTAGCCTCTTTGCACCAAACTTGGGCTTAGCGGAATTCTTTCCCCTCTATTTTAGCAGAAAAT
Organism: Crypturellus tataupa; assembly: GCA_034781795.1. Taxonomy (NCBI): domain Eukaryota; kingdom Metazoa; phylum Chordata; class Aves; order Tinamiformes; family Tinamidae; genus Crypturellus; species Crypturellus tataupa. The sequence continues at coordinate 92,473 of JAWLRI010000457.1, read as the reverse complement.
AGCCCTTTTTTTCCCCCATCCAGCTCCTGCAAAGACATGCAATTTCTGCAGTATTCCTGGGGCCAGGTGGCACATGCAGAATTCCAAACGGTGACTCCGAGCATCCCATTGCAACCAGCTGCCCGGGCTGCACACGCAGATTTGCTCCATAGCAAATCCCAGGAAAAAACTTGGCACACGGAGGTATCGCTCGTGCCGGCTCCTATCCAGCCGGGGCTGAGCTGAAAGGTGTTTTGCCCTTGGGAATTGCCTTGGGAATTGGGAATTAGCTGCCTGGAATAAGGTGAAAAATGGACGTTAAATAACATGGTGACATTTCTGAGAAGACCTCGTGCCACTATCTCATTACTTGGGATTTTTCCCGAATATCCAGGTGTTTTTTCTCCCTAGCTGCTCCTCCTGGATGCGCCCAGGTTGCCCAGTGACACTTGGTGTTGGCTTGGCACCACTTCCAAAATCCCCAAACCACTTCCTTTTCCCGAATTAAGACGAAACAACCACTTGTGCTCCAATTTAATGCTAAATAACCCAATTTCGAAGGGGTTTGCTAGCAGAGGAGGCCCACAAAGCATGCACGCTTGCAATAATAACCAGGCAGCTTGCATGGCTAAACCTTTTTTTTTATTATTTTTGTTTTATTTTTCATTAAAATCCCCTTTTACCGCATATATAAATGCTTCCCTGTGGGCTCCTCTAAGGGTTTCATATAGATAAATAAATGTATAGGTCCAGGGGAGACGTCACTGCAAATCCCTGGCAGCTCCTGCTCCATTGGAGTCCTGACAAAAGGGCTTCAATGCTACATGGATATATATGTAGATTATATATATATGTATATTTTTTAATATTATATATATATTTATGGCATAAAGTGGAGGAATTAAGTAGTGCTGCTTGTGCTGACTTCAAACAGGGCAGGAAATAAGCCCCGTCTTTATAATTAGCGGGATTTCCTCTGCATCAAACGGGGCGATCGCGGCTTTAATCTGCTCACATGCTCCCGATTGGGGCTTGCAGCGCCTTGCACCGACCCGTAAAACCTCCTAAAGGAGATTTGAGCAAGGCATGACCCGAGCCGAGGTCTAGGATTTGCGTTGTGTGTGGTTGTTTGGGGTGTTTTTTTCATTTTCTGGAGGCGACGGTAATAAAATAATGGAGATTTTTAAACATCTGGGGAAGTTTGGGTCAAATAAATACTTTTTTCTGCTGTTGTTTCCTCTTTGGCCGTTCTCACATGGCCTAGTTGGAGGTTTCTTCTCAATGGAGGGGATGAAGACGGGCTCAATGGCTGCATAAGTCCCCAAATCACTCAAATCCTGAGTTTTCCCCCAAAAGCAACCCGGGTGCAGGCAGAGGCCTTGGGATGCAGGCAGGGAATAGCAGCTCCTCGCGCGTTTTTCCGCCTCCCCGTCGAACACGGATCGTGTAATTAGGGCGCCGGCGAGGACGTAACCGTGCAATTATGCAAACGGGGCTGCAAAATCACCGTTTTCAGCAGAAACGCCCGCAGATGAAGCCGGGAGCTTCGTACAACCTTAATTTAATCCGGTCTGGATTGGGGAGCTCGGGTGCATGCCCCAAATTGATGCTTTCTTGCATTGAATGCGTTTTTGGGGCAGGAGAGCAGCATCCTGCAGCATCCGAGCTCTGCAAACACAGCGAGACCCCAAGGAAACAGCCCGTGGTTATGGCAAACGGGGGGAAAATACAGAATAAATTGGGGAAAATACAGCATAAATGGGGGAAAATACAGCATAAATGGGGGGAAAATACAGCATAAATGGGAGTGCTGATATTTACACCACATTTCCCCCTTTTCTTTTGATTTGCAGATGAAGAATGCAAGGCCGGGAGCCAGAAAAAAGACGACGGAAAAAAGCCAGAAAGTCCTCAAAGCCGGGAAATCGGTGTTAATTGCCTATGAACGTCTCTGTCTCCAAAATTATCGAACTGATGTTGTGCGTTTTTTTTTTTTTTTTTTGACAGCCTGTCTGTTATATATTTTTTTTAAATATTCATGCACGGAAATCTAATTACTAGGCAAATTTAATGATAATGAAATGAAGGCACTTTAGCAGAAAGCACAGGGCCCTGTTAATGTTTTCTCAGCCTCTGTATTGTATTTATATTTTTTTTCTCAAATGCCTTTTTTGCATTAAAAGAAAAAAAAAATGCCATAAATAAACCTTGGATTGCTGAAAATGTTTGTGGTGCCTCTGTTCATAATGACGGGGAATTTGCAAGGTGATTAAAGGTGTTTTGCAAAAATCAAACGAGGGTAACCTGATCGGATAAGGCAGATGAAATATTATTATTAGGGGCAGGCAATGGAGTGCATGCACGGTGGGTGCAAAAATCAGTCCCAAACCTGATGTTTTCTCCCCAGAAAAGCTGTTTTTTGTGACCCGTGAGGATGCTAGGAACAACCCAGTGGGTCCAGGAGATCCTGAGGATGAAGCATTAGGGAGCAGGACACATTTGGTACCGCTTTTAAGTTGCTCTTTGCTCCCTTGGCGAAGGCCGGAGCTGCTCGTTGAGCTGCATTTCTCTTGCCAAAACCACAGGTTCCTCCTAAAGAGCCAAATCTCAGCTCTGTATTTATAGTTGTCACTAATTTTGCCCTTGGGTTGGCACCTTTGCACAGCAGCATCAAACCAGGCTGGTTTCCCACTTACTCAGGGTGAAAACAGCCCTGAAAATGTCTCTAAATGTCACATTTTATTTGGGGGAACATCCAGACCGTCCCAAAATGCTGCCTTCTACCCCAAAACCCTGTTAATCCTGCGTAAATCAGTGCAAAGAGGGGGCAAACGGGTAGGAAAGCACCTGCAGGAGGGGAATGCATGAGCTCCAAGGGGGTAAAAGATGCTCTTGGCTTCTTGCTTTTATATTGGGGTTGCAAAAGGGGAAATTTGGCCCTTTATTTACCTATTTTCCAGCTTGGCGGAGCAGAAATTCCCAGGCGGAATCGGTTGGCCGAGGTCCTGCGATCCCCCCCAAACGCCCCTCGTTTCCCCCACCCTGAGCAGCACCAACCCCGCGAAACAACGGGGCCGATTGTGCCAGCGCCTGCAAATCGCCGGGCCCCGGCCAAGCAAATATGCGCGGCATTAAAGGAAAATTTGCATCGCAATAATGCTTTATTAAGCACATTAGGAGATTAAAAGAATCGACCCATTTGTTCCCATTCACGGCGCGCCGGGATTTGCATTTCTTTCTTCCCCACCTCCAACTTAGCCCCTTGCTCGCTCGCTCCGGGCTCGCTCCGCGAGGCATTTTCTCAAGGAAAACCTTGGAAAAATCCCGCTCCAAAGAGGTGTGTGCGTGTGTGTATGCGCGCGGGGTGTCTCCCCCCCTTCGCCTTTATGTTTTTTTTTAATCGAATCACTTGACTCGCTTGCGCGCTTGTCTGCCCGAGCGCGCCGCTCGGAGGGGCGGCCCGGCGAAGAAAAGGGTTGTCTGCTCCCGTTTCGCCTAAAACGGTTAATTAAGACAATAGAGGCTCTATAACAATCGAGGCCCCGGCTCTGAATGCTTGTCTAGACTCTATAGTTCGCCGACAACTTCTCTGTCGGAATTTTAACTTGGCCGGGCTCCCTTCCCCTCCCCTCTTTCCCCGCCTCCCAGCTCACGTCCAGAAGTTCCCTTTTCTCTTTTGTTTGTTTTTTTTTTCCTTTTTTTTCTTCTTTTTTTTTTTTTTTTTGGGCATAGGGGGCCTTAAACAATCAAGCTTTTGAGCGGCCGGGTTTGGATTGACAGCTCCGCTCCGGCTCCTCGTGCAAGCGGCTGCGGCGGAGCAGCACGTTTCCCTTTGCTTTTCCTATTGCAGCGCGCTGGATTTTGGGGTGTTCAGGTCCCCCCATTGTCACTGGGTCCCCCCTTTGACTGATTTAACTGATTTAATTGATTTAACTGATTTAATTGATGCACCGGCTCCTCCTCGAGCTGGTGCAATAGCGGGGGGACCTGCAGGGATCCAAGCAAAGCCATGCAAGAGGTGATGGAGGTACCAAATAATGGGCATTTCCAGCTGCTTTTGGGGACTTTATTCCAAATTGGGGATCCAGCAGGACACGGGGTGGCTTGCAAAGCATGCCAAGCTCCCAAACCCGCCTTCTTCCCCTCTTCCATGGGTTTCCCTCCCTCTTCCATGGGTTTCCCTGGTGGTTTTCCAGACGGGACGGAACGAGAGGAGGAGGTCGCAGGGATGCAGTCGCGAGCGCGAAATACGGGCGAGATTATTCCAACTGCATCCATGCAAATGAAGCCTGTCTGCAGGCAGGAGAGACAAAAGGTCATTAGCTTCCCATGCAGTGTCCTTCGCACGGGGCCTAATTTCCCGTCTTCCTAACCCTTTTCCATCCACTTTGCGTTTTTTTTTACACTCAAACTGTGATTTTTGGGGTCAAACAGTGATATTTTGGTATCTGAGGTGCAAGATTGTTGTCAATTCTAACCAACTTCTTTGATTGCCTGCGTGAAACTTGCTTTCCCCAAAAATTCCCAACTCCTGATGGGCATCAGACCACTTATTTCAGTGTTTCCCAGTGTTGCTAAGCCTGGGAATGATCTGGTATTCCTAAAATGCGGGAATTGGGGTGCAAAGGGAGAAAAGAGCATTGCATGGGATAAGGACGTGCATCACCTGGGCTGTTTCAGCGTCCGCTTTGGACCGTCGCGGCTCCGCGAGCGTCGTCCCGGGGCCGGCGCTGCTCCGCGGCGCTGCCGCCGCCTCCGGCGCCGGGATTGAGAGTTTATTCACGCGCTAATCAAAGTGACATGATGGGAGTCGCAGACTGGAGCCATTCACTCGCGGCACCGCCGAGGTCGGGAGGTCGCCCAAGTTCGCAAGAAGGGGGGGTTTTGTCATGCAGATGAGCCCCGAGCGCCCAGACGAGCGCCGAGGGTCCCTCCGTGCCGCCGGCGAGCGCTCGGGATGCGCCTCGAGCCGGGATCTTTGCCCTAGCTTTCCCCCATCCTTATCCCTAGGGATAATATCCCTATGGAGGGACTGTGGCCACCTGTGAGCCAAGGAGATGGGGATGGCGCTTCCGAGCGAGTAGGTGGCAACCGAAAGGCTCATTCCCGAGTGGAAAATGCACCTCTTCCACCACCCTTTGAGCAATATCCCATCCGTTGGTGATCCCTTTCCGACAAAATGTTCCAATTGCAGAACCAGGACCACCCTATGTGTTGGTATCCCACCCCAGCGGGGTCATTGCAAGCATCCCGGAGGATTTTCCTTCCCTTTGGAAGATGGAAGGACCGGATCAGAACAGGATACTGAGGGTTTGGTGGGATGGAGGTGGCCACGAGTCTCCTCTGGGTCTTGGATTCTCCATCTGGGCCCAGGTAATTGCAGGCCAAACCCAGGATTTCCTGCTAGGATTTAGCAATCCCAGTGGGATTTTCCATGCTGAATCCACCCTGGAGCGCGCGTTTCTCCGGGGATGCTCCAAGCAGAGCGAGTTGATGGCAGGTGACCCCCTTTGCGCGCAAGTAGGGGAAGTAATACGGTTAGGGAAACAAAAAAGCCAGATGTAACCCCAAAATGACGAGATTTGGGGTGAAAATCCCCATTTTTGGGGGGCCTTTCAGGGCGTTTGCAGTGCCGAGACCTCCACGGGTCGCCCTGATAGAGAGATACGGCCGGTGGCAGGGCATGAAATCCGCTTGAATAGGTGACACCCAAGCCGTGGCTGTCACAGGGGCCTGAAATAACTAAATTACCTCCTTGCTGCCCCCGAGGGTTAACGAGGGCGCCCGGCTGCTGCCTCCCCGCGCGCGGTCGGTCCTGTCGGTGCTTTGGGGAGGAAAAGTCCCAATATTTTTAATTTATTATTTATTTTTTTAGCACTTTTGCTGCCATAACAGATGGAAAAATTGCCCATCCAAGGGTCCTTCTGCCCCCAGCGTCCCTCCATCCCCTTTTCCATCTGCCCTGAAGCCCCTTTGGCAAAAAATGTTGAAAATCCCGGGAGCAACAGGGGGAAAGGATGCCAGGATGGGTTGACCCCATGGTTTTCCTCACTATCCTCTTCATTTTATTATTATTTTTCCAACTCAAAGGGTGTTTTGGTGCCCTGGGGTGGCACTTGGGGACACGCATGGGACGCAGTGGCTTCTCCCAGCTTCTTTTCCCTTTCCTTTTGCCTCCATCCAGGGGATAACAACGGGATGAATCCAATGCCAGGGCCACCCTTGCGGCTCCGTGGGGGTTTCTATGGCACCGGGAATGCCACTCGTGTACCCGGCGCTTCCATGAGCGGCCCTGGCGCTCGCTCGGATCGGCCCCGGCATCTGGTGCCCCAACAAGTAGCTCCAGATGGTCCCTTCCCCCTGCCACACGGGACCTTCTCTTGCTTTTCCCCACCAAAAAAAATCCAGTTTGTCTCCAAATTTTTCCTTTCTTCCCATGGGCATCCCCATTCTGACTCTTTTCTCTGTAACTGCTGAGAAAACAAGGTTTTTTTTTTCCTTTTTTTCCCATATATTCAAGACTGATCATACTAAGGCAGCTGGAAGGGGAAATGGATGTTTTAAATTCATTGGCAAAACTTGAGGATTTTCTCCCTGTCTTCTTCCCCTCTTCTTCCCCTTTTTAGCTAGAACTGTCATTTTTTTCCATTTTCCATCAGAAAAAAAATCCAGTCAGCTCCACCCACCAAACCATGTGTTGGTGCTATCCCCAACTGTCTCCCTTTCCTTTCCTTTCCTTTCCTTTCCTTTCCTTTCCTTTCCTTTCCTTTCCTTTCCTTTCCTGTCCTTTCCTTTCC
>JAWLRI010000457.1:58332-80043 GCA_034781795.1 Crypturellus tataupa | reverse complement strand
TTTTCTTTTCTTTTCTTTTCTTTTCTTTTCTTTTCTTTTCTTTTCTTTTCTTTTCTTTTCTTTTCTTTTTCCCTTTTCTCTCTTTCTCTTTCTCTCTTTCTCTTTCTCTCTCTCTCTCCCTCCCTTTTCCTTTCCTTTTTTTCCTTTTCCTTTCCCTTTCCCTTTCCCTTTCCCTTTTCCCTTTTCCCTTTTCCTTTTTTTCCTTTTCCTTTTTCTGATTTTTTCTTTCATTCATTTTTTCCATGCATCCAGATGTCTCTTAAACACCCCCACCCCGGCTTCTTGAGTACCAAGACAAGTGCCAAGAGACGGCATCAAAAAACACCCCCAAAACCCCCAAACCACCCCAAATCAACCCAACACCACCACATTCTCATTAGCGCCAGGTTTGAGGGATCCCTTCCCTCCTGCATCCCTTCCCGCCCGGACTCCCTTCCATCTCGTCCCCCAACTCCCCGCTGCCATGGTGGCTCTTAGGCCCTTGCTCCGAGAGCCATTTTGGGGCTATATCCAAGGATTTGGGGGCTATATCCGAGGATTTTGGGGTTTGGATCTGGTTTTTGGGGTTCGGAGGGGACCCCTGAGGGGGATTCCTGGTTGTGGAAGGAGGATGCGGCCCCATGGTCATCGCGGCCCTGAGGCTCAGGCCTACCCTGGCGCCATCTCCTAGCAACCGCCCCATGGCACCCGCAGGCCTCCCCGGCGCCCGCAGGCCGCGGCGGTGCCAAGCGGCCACCACGTCCCCCTGAGGCCACCAAGGGGCCCCCACGTCCCCCCTGAGGCTACCGAGGAGCCACCACGTCCCCTTCCAGCCGCGTCGAGGGCGTCGCGGGGAGGACCACGACCAGGTAGGCGGCTCGGCGGCGCCGCGGAGGCCATTTTGATGGCGGGCGCCCGGGGGGCTCCCAAATGGCGGCGTTGAAGGCGGCCGCGGTTGCGCAGCGGGCACCGCGACGGCCACATCGCGGCCTCCTCCTCCTCCTCCTCCTCCTCCTCCTGGCGCCGCCGGTGCCAGCTGTACCCCGGCGCCCTCCGCCTTGGCACGGAGCGGCGGCCCCGCCATGGCCGCTCTCCTAAGGCGGATTAAGGCCGCGCTTGTGTCTCCCTCTTTCTTTCCCCCTCAGTGGCTGAGAACAGGAAACGTGAACCTCCCCGGGACTAATTGACTTGCAAATTAAGCGTTTGTCCCTCTGCCTGATAATTAGTGCTAACGATTTTTACACCCCCCCCCCCCCCTTGGCTTTCTCCTCCTCTTTATTTTAAAGGGGGCTCTTTTTTTTCCCCCATTTTTTGGCCATCTCCTCTGTCTTTCTTGTTTTTTTCCCCCTTTTTTTCCTCCCCTCCGTCCTTCCCCGGGGTTTGGGGGTGGCCCCGCAGCTGCGGCTTCGCTTCCCACGCCTCGGTGCCAGCGGAAAAGCAAAGAAAAACGCCCTGGAATAGGGCGAAATGCTGCAAAATCCCTGCCCTATCCCCCTCTGCCAGCTTTCCCTCTTCCCTGTTTATTTTATGCAGGAAAAAAGTGGCCCTGAAACCCATCTCCATTGCTGGATACATCAGGGAAGCCCAAGTCCTTTGGCACGTGATTATATTGGCGATTTTGCCCATAATTCCCACCAAAACGCTGGAAAATTGGAGGAATTCTGGCCAGTTTGGACTTAATCAGCCCCAAGCAACTGATGTGAAGCAAAATATGGGCTGTTTTGTCCATTTTCCCTGGATCCAATGGGAAAATCCGATTAAAACCCGTTGTCCAGCCTTTCCGCTAGCCACATCTTCCTCTTCCTTAATTGATAATTAAAGGGATCGTTTTGGTTGCCCAAATACTGCTGGTGTCAGCCCCGATTTGCTCCCCTTTGCATCGCTTGGGCTGCCACCCGCTATTCCCAAGGGGCCGGGGAGTCCGTTTAATCCATCCGATTTAATCCTTAATACGGATTGCAAAGTTTTGGGGGGAGATACAAGCGAAACGGAGAAGGGAATAGAAGTTGCAATCACTGAGTGAGGGTGGAAGGGGTGTTAGGGGTGGATTAACCCACTCTTAACACAGGAAGTTTTGCAGATTAAGCCCAAATTGTCCATAAATTCTCCCTCTTTTGCTGGTGTTTGGCTGGAATATCCTTGGAGTTGATGTTGGATCTCCAGCTGGTTGGGTGGGATCCTCTGTGTTGATACAGGAACAGCGCAGGGACAACAAAGAGTGAATATTTTGGTGCCAGGAGACCTAGAAAAGCCAGGAATGCTCCACGATCCCAAGCCCACGCATTCCAGCTTTGCTCCGAAGCTTCCCCGGGTGCAAGAGGAGCCCTCGGCGATGCCAAGAGCGGGATATTCCCATGCACCGCGTTGTCCCCGTGTCCTCGAGGGGACATCCCAGAGTCACCCGAGCCAGTGGGGCAGCCGGACGGCTGCATCCCGAGGCGGTTTTCCAGCCCTGGAGCACCTGGTACTTCGTCAATGCAGCCACTTGGCTAAATGGGGGGCTTTGTCGGAGCGTTTGCACTCGAGCAAACAAGCCTCAATTGCCCACTGATTGGGGTGGCTGCGAGTCACCGAAATTTCGGAGCCGGGGAGAGGCCTTAATAATCCCCATTCTGCCTCGGCAGCCCCTTGCGCCCCCTTGTTATTTCCCTCTTTGTGCCTTAATTTGGCCCGTTATTATTATTTTATAAAAGGAGCCCTTTTCTCCGCCGCCTCCCTCTTGAAGACACTCCTCGGAGCGATGGGAAAATGGCGAGGAATAATTATGGAAAAACATCGGCGCAGAGAGGGCCATCTGAGAGGGATTAAAGGATTACAATTAAAACTCATTTTAGGGAGGTGATGTGACATTAGCGTTTTCATTCTCTGCCCCCTTTTCGCCCCCCTTTCCCGAACGCCCTCCGGGCTATCTGCGTCTAAGTTGATTAAATGACAAACTCCGGTTCGGAGGGAAGCGACAACAAATTAAAAAAAAGAGGAGGAAAATGAAAAAAAAAATGCAACCAAAAATGATTTGCAAAATGAAAAGGAGGTCAGTGGGAATTACGGGACCAACAGCGGCTGGAAATGGGGTAAACGAAGCTGGAAGCAGATTTAGGATTGTGGAAGCATCTCCCTTCTGCATGGACCCAGTGAAGATGTCCAAGGTCTTTTCTCTGGGACTGGATTGGGGTTTTTGAATAGAAATTCCTGGTTTTGGCAGGTTTTGCTGCCTGTGTCTGATGGCACCGTGTGTTGGGATGCGGATGGAGCAGCTCTGCCTTCCAAAGGTGGAAAGAGCCATGGATTTGCAGCTGGAATGCTGCTCTCCCTCTTGGACTTTGCTGCTCCTGCTAGTGGTTGCATCCTTGGGAGCTTCCATAGTTTTTCCTGCCACCATGACACGATTCCTGCTGCTGGGATAAAGCAAAATAGGAGGGAATATTTGGGCGGATGAGACCTTCCTTCTGCTTATCCATCAGAGCACTGAAAGGGCAGGATAAAGATCCCAATGGAGAGAAATGGGATGTTGTTTGGGGATGAGCAACTTGTGGTGCCCTTCAAACTCAGGCCCGTTGCAAATGAGGGGAAAATGCATCTTCCTTGGAGCTCCAGCTTTATTTTGGGAAAGAAAAGGAATTGCAGAAGGGATGCTGCCAGAGTGGCTAAAGGCTCTGAAGCCTGGGAGGAAATATTTCCTTTTCTAACACAAAATATGGCAATAAACCAAGTGATTCTGGTGCTTTGGGAGCCTGTACCCATGCTGACCATGTAGGATGCAGGGGAAAGAATGGGAAGGTGATGGAAATCCTTAGGAAATCCCCTTGGGAAAACCTGGATGTGATGTGCAGAGGACCTGGGAGCAACAGCAGGGCCCAAATCCATGCCCTCTTGCTGCACCTGCACAGAGCATGGGAATGCATTTCCCAAACGGATGCATTTTGGGAATTCACGCAGCATTTCGGCAATGCTTCCCTTGTGCATCCTCCTCTTCCTCGATCCCATATCCCAATCCCAAACGCTTCTCCCACGGCCTCTCCGCCTGGCACAGCCGGGCGCATCGTCACGTGGCCGCGCACGTGGGCACCGGCCCCTGTCACGTGAGGTGCCCCATTGGGCCTCATATCGGGACAACGGGGATGCCAAAAAAAAAAAAAAAAAAAGATTCACGGAAGCGAAACTCCCCCTCCTTCCCCTCCTCACACCCCACATCCAGCCTATTTTCTTTCCTCTCCTTTTGTTCCCGGTTTCCGGAACGCCGCGGCCAAGGCAAAGCGCGGGGAGAAGAAAGAGGCTGAAGAGAGCTGGCATCTGGCAGGGAAAAGCACAAAAACGCCGGGCAAAAGGAGGTGCCAACCTCGTGGGGGGAAAAAACATCCCCTAAACACGGGGCAGGAAGGTATTAACCAGCATATCTGCGAAAAACGCGGATAATTCCCTATGGATGCGCATCCTGGTGCCCATCCTGCTCCGCACAAGGCGGAGCCGATGCCCCCACGGCTCCGTTTTGGGCAGCGGAAACATCCGGAGGCGCCTTGTTCCCTCCCCGATGCCCCTTTTCCAGGCGGAGATGCCGGCGTCTATTTTATCCTTGTTCTTTTTCCCAGGTCCCGAGCCTACAGAGGAGGCTTTTGCATGCGGCCCCGCTGCAGATAATGTTAATTATGCAAATTAATTAGGACCAGGATGCAGTGTTTTCCCCCCTGAGGAGGAAATACAGTAAACTCCGTTTCTGTGGGCTGTTTATTCAGCCAGGGGGGTCGGGGGAGAATAGCGGTGTCAAAGACCGCTGCCACTTCCAAGGTCCTTGTGTCCCTTCCGCGCGGCCGCTAGAAAGGGAATAAAAACCCTGTTGACGGCAAAATCCCAGCGGGAAGCGGAGCGCCAAGGGTGCCAGGTTTCCAAGCGCCCGCAGCGGGGAACGGGCTTTGCTCCCGGCTTCTCAATGAGCCAGGGAAAGCAAATCCACCCGTGCGAGGCCTCCGGCTCCCTCCGGCCGCTTCCAGAGGCTCCGGAGCATCCGATTGCCCCGCGCGCATCCTCTCCCATCTCTCCTCCCCGGTGCATCCTGGGAATATCCTTCCCTGGGACCAAAGCACCTTCGCCCCCAGGGGACAATCTTCCATCGTCACTTTTAACCCCCCTCCCCATTGCTGATCCAAGGATGAAAGCGGCTTTTTTTCCCCCCCTTTTTTTTTTCCTCCCCTTCTTTCTCTCTTTCTTTCCCCCTTTTTTTAATGGCGTTTCATTAGCCTCCAAATCAGCCGGGGCTAAACAAAAGCGCCCTGTCAGCGATGGGCTTTGGGGCTGATTTCATCTCCTCTCTCATCCGTATGCAAACCAGGCTCCAGCGGCGCTTTGGGCATGCCATGGAAACCGAGGTGCAGGCCCGGAATGGGGGGTTCTCCGAGTGAGAAATCTCCCGCTCGCCTTTTCCCATTTGCATAATGCAACTTTTCTTCCCGCAGACACTGAGGCCGCTTTGTTTCTAGGAGAGAAAAGCGGGAAGGGCGGCCGCCTAGGAAGGGGGGGAAAGGGGAGCGCGAAGGGGATGGCAGCGCTCGCCAAAGCCGGGGCCGGGGCGACGGATGGGGAATTTATATGAGGATGGAGACTGGGAAACGGGGCCCCCCGCGATCCCGGGAGCCGGGCGCTGCTTTGGTCCCTCCTTAGGGTGTCGGGAAGGGGGAGGTTGGTGGGATGGAGCATGCGGCTGGGAGCCGGGAGCTGCGCAGGATTCCAAGCGGTTATCCCAATAATGCCCTTCCCTTCCCATTCCCGGGTGGAACAGGAGCCTTTTTAAGTGTTGCATGAAATAACCGCAAAGGGGTTTCAGGCAAGAAGTTCAGTGGATGAAAAGGAAAAGGGTTTTTTTGGGAAATAGTGACCCTCAAGTGGGGAAGGTGGTTATGGAATGGCCAGGAAGGAGCCTGTTGCCCCATTAGGAGCAGGGAATCCCAGATTTATTTGCAGGGAGGCCTGGGATTGGGAGGGAAGAAGGGGAAGCAAAGCAAATTTCAGGCTCTTCACTCTCCCTTGAAGCCCAGGAGCAAAATTATCCGGCCCTGGAAGATGGATCCCATCCCGTGCCAGGGTTTTTCCCTCCCTTGTGCCTTGCTTGAGCCCAGAGTTTGCAGGATTGTCCATGCAAAACGCATCGTATCCGATGGCTGCATTCCCTGTATATTCCCAATCCCATCCTCCTCCTCCTCCTTGCTTTATGAATGGCGGGGCTGCACGTTTAATAGGAGTAATAACAATAATAATAATAATAATAATAATAACAACAACAACAGCAGCGAAATGTATTCAGCAGTGACAGATGACAGACATGGAACCTGCACTTAATATTTTGGGATACACAAAGATCTCCGCGAGCAGCTTGGAGCAGGAACCCTATGGAGATATTTGAGGATTTAACCTCGGCGCTGCTCTGTTTTTAAGGGGATTTGGTGCAAATTGGACGTGCCCTTGGGCTCTGCCCCTTGGCATCGTGATGGTGACCGGAGTCGGGGTGACAGCAGCTCCAGCCCCTTTAGAGCAGCTGGGAATTATCCTGGGCGATGCCGACATTTCCATGAGATTTCCGTGATTGCAAAAGGACACGTCTATCATTTCCCACCAAGAACTTTGGGACAATTTCAACCCTTTTTAGCTTCACATTGTGCTCCCGGTTGCCCATCGTCGGGAAGGGCCTTTGGGGCTTAAATCAGCGTTTTCCAGAGGTTTCTTTCCAGCTTCGGATGGGAAAGCAGCTTCTGCTGGAGCACAAAGGGTGCAAAATCTGCCCAGGAATGAGAGTAATCCGGGTGCATCGGAATATCCCAGTGCCAGGAATCAGTGAGGCTGATTTTGGGAGGCATCAGCGGTGCACATCCAGATGTGCCGTGCCCACATCTGGAATAAACGAATCTCCGTCACCGCCGCCGCCGGCTCGTCCGGAGCGAGCGGAGGGCTCGGCGGCCGCCCTCCGGCCCCGCCGGTCACGGCAATTTGTCCCCGAGCCGGGATTTCAAAGGAAGCCCCCAAAGCGGGGTCAGGGGTTATGCAAACAGCGGCGCTTAAAGGCCACTCGCCCGGGGCGCTCGCGCCGGCGCCGGCCCCGCGCTCTGCACGGTCCCGCTTGACCCGCCGCCGCCGCCGCTTTGTCCCATCCGGGGCCCGTTTGTCAATAAAATTAACCCCCGAGGGCTCCGCAGCACGAGCTCGGGGCGGAATTCCTCTTTTTCCCTGCTATTTTCCGTTGCCCTCTGCAATATTAACCCGCAATTCCACGCGGAACGCACTAAGTCCCTCCGTCTCCCGCCGCCCGCTCCCGTGCGCTTCCATGTGCTCCTGCTCCCGGAACAACAGGATTTTGGAGCAGCAAGCGGCAATTAGCGTGGGCAAAGAGCCCCTTAGTGCCCGCGCGTTACATAACACCCATCCCTTTGCCCTCCAATTGCAAATAATTCGATGCCCAATTTTGAATTTTCCCCCCTCTCCTTCTAATTTTATTGTTATTTTTAACGGGGCGAAGAAGGCGCCGATTGTTCGATGCCAGGGAACGGCCTGTCCCCAAAAGACCCCAAACGGGGGCTGAGAGTGACAAACCAGGCCGCAGTTTTAGCCAACAATTTTAATGACCAACACGGTGCCCGGTGGCTCATTAGGGGATGACACGGACAGTGCGGGGGATCCAACCCTTCCTTTTTGTGGACACTGCATCCTGCTCCAATTCCAGGGCTCATTTGGGCCCTTTTCACGTCCCTCGCTGTCCCCACCTTTAAAATATAGAGATTTTTCCATGTTTTCCATTGCAAAACCCCTTGAAACAGCAGTTGGACCCGCTCTGGCACCGGGATGAGATCCGGGCAGGTTTCTTGGCAGCTGGATGCTCTCCAGGATTTTCCTGCGGTTGCATTTTAGGAGGAAAAATCCCTCTTTTGGGAAGAGGAGGAATCATAGAGAGGCTTTTTTAGCATGTGCCACCAGCAAAAATGGGGCTTTTGGGTCTCTGATTTGCAAGCGCACGCGGTGCACAGGCAGAGGATCCCTCTTTGCACCTCGATATGGGGAAAAAAAGAGGAAAAATCAACTTTTTTGGGTGCCTTTTGCTCCCATGCAGGGACAGGGGTGACACCTTGAGGCCACCGGGTCCCTGTTCCGGGAGCAGCCTCCGGAGCCGGCGGGATTATCCGCTTAGAGGAGCCATCTGCTCGCCAAAGCGCCCGCATTATGTTCCTCTCGGGAAGCCACCGGCCCCTATGGAGAAGCAATTTGTTCCCTGCTGAAACCGTTGAGGTTTTCGCCTTGCCGACCTTCCCGCGCCGGGACACGGGCTCTCCTAAGCGGATTCCCGAAATTTGGAGTTTTTGAGGGCGAGGAAGGAAGGCAGATTGAGCCCCGGGTCCATGCGCGCGGGGTCTTGCAATAAACTCACAGGGGATGAATTTGCACGATGGGGAAATTCCGGGGGTGGGAAAAGGCTGGGAAATGCGGATAAGGATTGCTGCATCTACTGAGTTTGGAAGATGCATCCCATAGGAGCCGTTGGATCATGTATTCCTGGTGCTCCCTGGGTTTCCCAAGAGCAGCAGATTCGCTCGGACACGCGGGGAGGCCGTGGCTTCCCGCTGGCTCCGGATGGGGAAACTGAGGCACGGAGCAGGGATGGGAGAAACCCCCTTAAAAGCCCTTTGTGCGCATTGGCACGTCAAAAGACAGGGAAAGCGCTTCCCATATTGGGGAATTTTTGCCATTGGGCGTCTCTTCCAAGGGGAAAGGTGGGGAGGGGAAGGCAGGGGACATCCCTGTGCCCGGGACACCAGTGTCACCCGCGGTGCCACCTCCCAGGGCTGCTCTGTGCTGTCGCACCCTCTGGTGGCCAAACCTTGGGGAAGAATCATCCCATAGCGGCAAGATTTAATAACAGGGACACAAAAATAAAAAACAATAAATGACATTTTTATTATCTATTTTTCTTTTCTTTCTTTTTTTTTCCATGCCCCTTCCCGACAGAGCATCCTGAAAGGAAAGATCCCCCCTTCCTAGCGCTCCTCCCTTCCTCCAGCCTTGGATAGCGGCTTATGGGGAAACCGGGGCGCATCCCGGGGCTGGGAAGCAATTTCCAGCTCCGCATCCTGCTCCCCAATCCCAAAAGTTCCTCTGGAGCAATCCGACTTGTCCCCTCTCCCTGTGCTGGACATCCTTGGAAGGTGACATCCTTGGAAGGTGACATCCTTGATGCAAGGTGACATCCTTGGTGAAAGGTGACATCCCTTCGCCACCAGCTGGTCCCAGAAAGGCCCGTGCTCCCCCTGCAAATCTTTTTTGGGCACCAAATCCCACATGGGAACGAGCCTGGTGGATCGGGAGCCTCCCGGTGCTGGCGATGCCTGTGGCAGGGCCAGGAGCAACTTGTCACCTGCGCGTGGGGACGGCTACACCGCGGTGCTGGCACCCGGGTCCTCTGCGCCCGCTTGCCGCTCGCCGGACCCCTGTGCCAATGCGGAGAAGTGAATCCTGCTCCGCATGGAGCATCCCAGAAAACACAGGGATCTTCCATGCCAATGGAAGCTGTTTCCCCCCTAACCTTGTCCAGTCGGGATGCTCTGGCGGGAGGAGCCGCCTGTGCACCCGGCTGGGGATTTTAGTGACAAAATCGTTATTTTACCTCCCAGAGGGTCTTGTTTTCCAGGTCCGGTGCGTCCGGAGGAGATCCCAGCCACTTAATTTTCAGGATGGCTCCTGGGAATGCCAAAAGCTGCATAAGGGCATTGCTCAAATTGCGGGTGAGTCCCCCCATATCCCTCCATATCCCCCCACATCCCATCCTCTCCATCCATGGATCCCGCTGCCCGGATGGGACCAGGTTGCAGCTCCCAGACTGGGGACAGCTCTGCCATCCCTGGGGCTCTGCACGGGCTTTCCATGACATCTAGCGGCCACCCAGGCAGGGACAGCTCCTTGCAGGGAGTCCAAACCCCTTCCTGGGCTTTTCCCAGCTGGATGGATGCAGGATGTTCCCACATTCGCCCAACACGTTGCATCCCAGGGCTGCTGCGAATTGTCACCGTCACCGCTCCAAGCAAGTGTCCCCTCCTGCTGCTCACCGGTGACGCTGCCGCCGATGACGGCGAACATGAGGGTGATGGGCAGCGCGCAGAGCTGGCAGAGCGCTTGGTAGGCGGCCGTCCTGCTGCCATCGGCGATGCTGGGGAAAGCCAGCTGCAGCCTGCGCGCCGCAGAGGGGACACATTTGCAGGGGACACTTAGATTTTTGGCATGGGTGCCCCAAGGAGCAGCACGGAGCATTGCAACAGTCCCCAGGGCAGGTCTTTGGGGACACTGGTGGCTGCAGCCGGGTGCACGAGGCCACCACGCGTTGTCCCCTTCTTACCTGTCCCCATAGGTGTCAGCGGTGGCCAGCGCTGTGAGCAGCGTCCCCAGCAAGGTGCCCAGGATGCCCGGCACGCCGTGCACCCCGTGGATGCTCCGTGCGTCCTGGATGTTCAGTTTGCGGCACAGGATGGGCTGCGGGGAGCGCACGAGACGGCCACGGCTCAATGGGGAGGTTGGACTGAGGCTGGACCAGCAACATATCCCATTTTTCCAGCAGAAACACAGCCTATCCCAGCTCCAGGGCTGATCCGCTCCCGAGATCACTCACCGCGAGGAACCTGGAGCTGAGCGGGGGCATCAGGCCGGCCAGGAACCCCGCGACGAGGGCGCCGAACGGGGCGAGCAGCATCTCCCCGGCCATCCCCATCGCGACTGCGCCGGCCACGGTGGCATCCTGGACCTGGCTCTGCGGGAGACAAGGACGGGCTCAGGGACATGTTGGCATTTGGGGACATGGGAGCTGAATGAGGAGAGAGGTGAGACTTGAGACCCCAATTCTTGCATGGACATTCTTGCATGCAATACCCCATTTTTGCACGGATATTCTTGCACGCGATCCCTCTCATTCCCTCATCCCTGATGTATAGATGCTTGTGGTCCCTATAGGAGAGGCTTGGGACAGTGCGGAGGACAAGGATCGTGTCCCTACCACCCAGGTCGTGCCATCCTCGCGCAGAAGAGGGGACAGGACGAAGGTGGCCAGGGTGCTGGCTGCCATGGCCAGGTAGGTGTTCAGCTCTGCCCAGGGCTCCACGCCGGCGGGGACCGCGGTGGCCGACACAAATCCAGGCCAAAAGATCCACAGACAGACCGTTCCTAAAGGGAAAGAGGTTGAGGAGCTGGGATCAGCTTTTCTATGGCAGCGGTCATGAATTTCAGGGATCCGAGCGGGTATTTGGGAAAGATTTTGCCGTAATTCCTATGCTGTTGGGTCTGCAGGATTTGGGATCCGTACCCACTGCAGCGAGGACATCCGGAGCGTCCCCCGTGTCCTGCTTCTGCTCCCCCTTATCCGCACGGTGCCGCCGCAAGAACCGCGAAAGCGTCAGGCCAAAATACGCTCCGAAGGTGTGGACGGTCAAGGAGCCCCCGTTGTCGCTTACCTGGTGAGTACAGGAAACCCCGTGTTGGGAATTCTCTATCAAGACAGAAGTCTTGATATAATATATATTATATCTTGATATATAAAAGGGCTAATAGAGACCCAGGGTCACCTCCTTTGAGGCGGCCCTGGGGACAGGGACGTACCCCCAGCACATGGAGCAGGACGTATTCGTTGGCACTGAACACGGGCACTTCCAGCAGCGACAGCAGCAACAGCTGGAGAGGGTTTCCCCGGCCCAGGACGGCTCCCACCGAGACCAGGACGGCTCCGGCACAGAAATCGGCTCCGATCATGCTGGGAAAAGCAGATGGATGCAGGAAGGAGGTGTGGAGTGGGACACAGAATGGTCACAGCGTGAGTATTTGTCCCTGTCACCCCCTTCCAGGACAAAACAGAGGGGGAAATGAGTGTGGACTGGCTCAAGGCAGCTCTCCGTTCCCATACCTCTGCGCTTCCATGTAAATCTTGCCATTCCGGAAGGAGTAGATGAATCCCTGGATGAACAGGGCCCACTGGATGGCAAAGGTGGTGACAAGCAAGCAGGCGGCCGTGGTCCCCAGTTTGTAGCGGCCGAGGAAGACCATGAGGAAGCCGAAGCCCAGGAGGGTTTGGAGACGGACATTCCGGGAACCTGGTGCAGGAAAAGCAGGACAGAGAGGCCGGGAAGGCTCCAGGTCTCGCTCAACGGGATGGAAGAGCCCGAAGCGGCAGAGCAAGCCGGGCCGGGAGCCCGGTGTCCCCATGAGTCACCTCTTGGGGTGGGGTGACACGAGCTGGGGAATCCGGGAGAACCTGCCTGTTCGGCCCCGCTCCGGGCGCTGGGGGATTTTGTGGCAGTGCCAAAACCCTATGAATCCGTGGGGAATTTGGCAGCTTCCAAAACAGCAGGAGCGGCTGCTGGGCTTTGCAACTGGTCTGCAAGGACTTGCTACGTTTGTCACCCCAACAGGTGACTTTTACTGTATTCTGGACCCCAGAGGTCCCATATTCTGCATCTCAGAGGTCCCATGTTCTGGACCCTGGTGGTCCCGTATTCCAGACCCTGGTGGTCCCATATTCCGGACCCCAGAGGTCCCATATTCCGGACCCCAGAGGTCCCATATTCCGGACCCTGGTGGTCCCATACTCCAGACCCTGGAGGTCCCATATTACGGACCCCAGAGGTCCCATATTCTGGTCGCTGGAGGTCTCTTATTCCAGACCCCAGAAGTCCCATATTCTGGACCCTGGAGGTCCCATATTCTGGACCCCAGAAGTCCCATATTCCGGACTCCAGAGGTCCCATATTCCAGACCCTGGAAGTCCCATATTCCGGACCCTGGAGGTCCCATATTCCAGGCGTGGGTTTGTCCAGGGAAGCAGACAAACTGCACCCAGGCCTCAGTGGGATGCAAGAGCACCCAGTCCCATCCCATGCTTTCCTCCCCCGCTGCAATTCCTCCTGCTTTTTGCCAGCACGGGATGGGGATACTCACGTGGATAGTACGATCCCGATCCGGGGTTTCTCCCGCTGCTGCAGTTGAGCTGCGGGGAGCAGAGGCCAGCGCTGGCGTCCGGGTTGTACCGGACGAACACCGCGAAGAGGATGATGAGGAGCATTTGGAGGAGGAAGCAGGTCCCGGAGACCTTGAGCCTCGAGGAGGCGGCGTGCGCCGACATGTCGGATCCCGCCACCGCGATCCTGGCTCCTCCGGGACTTTTCCCAGAGCCCGCGGGCGCCGCTGGCTCCGCCTGTGCCCGCCGCCCGCCCTCGCTTCCCGGGACGGCCGGGCGCTTCCGCACGCCGGCGCGGCCGGAAGAGCCGGCTCCGGCCTCGGCTGCGGCTTGTGCCGCGGGGAAACTCCGCTTTGCTCCTTGTAAAGCTCCGTTTTGGGGGAATTAACCCTCCCGCGCTGCCAAGAAAGGCCAAAAATTGAGCAGATTTCCCCCAAATCTACATGAATCCGTGCGCCGTGCTGGGGTGTCTCCGAAGCGCCGGTCCCTGTTCTAATAGGACCCCCATTCCCGTGGTGTCCCCACTTGTCCCCACTTGTCCGGAGGTCCCAGGGGGGTATCCGGGGTCTGCACAGGCTGGAGGAGAAGATCAGCCTTGAAAACAAGGCACAGGATCAAGGCAGGGCTTCGTTTTCAAGCCAAACTCCCCTTCCCCTGCACCATCCTCACTGTTATCCCTCCTAGTTTCTCTCCTTTGGCTCTGTTTTTGCAAAACACACACAAAAAAAGGGAGAGGAAACAAAAGGCGCTGACAAGAGGAATAAAACATTCGCTGGGCTGGTGCCGGGGGAAGCTTCTTTGCAAAGAGCGGGGCCAATTTGTGGACTCAGATAACCAAAACGGAGCCAGGTCCCTGCGCGGAGCGAGCGGGATGGGGAAGTGGCAGAGGCGCCGCGTGGGGATGAGTCACGTTTGGACTAAATGAGGCCCTGATTTGGGCTGTAATTCACTTAGGAACCGCTATTGGGGGAAAAAAAGGCAGGAAAATTCAGCAAAATCCCATTGCTGAATGGGCAGCATCCCCCATACGGCGCTCCAAGGTCCCAACCGCGATGCATTTGCATTGGGAAGTCTGCAAATCCTTGCAAACTCCACGCCGGTGATTTTGGGGCTGAATCCGCTGTATTTCGCACCGCATCCCCGCGGCTCCGGCCGGAGCCCGGCGCGATGCTGACATTTTCCCCGGATTCTCCGGGGAATAAAGCCGCGCTTGTTAGCAGGGCCCGCTCTGTTTTGCCGAGCAGAACAATGAAGAGAAAGACGCTCACAATGGGAAATTGTGCTTCCTCCTCTCGCTGCGTTCCTCAGGGAGGTGTTTTTGGGGGAAAAAATAAGGAATAATGTAAAAAAAAAGAAGCGGGAAGAGACGGTGCGCGGTGCCGGGGGACAGAGGAGCCAGCGCGGGGTCGCAGCGAGTGACATCCGAGTCACCGGGGGTGCCGGTGGCCGCCGACTCCGCTGGCTTTGGATGGGACTGGTGGCCTGGCCAGGGACACGGCCGGGGACGGTGAGTGGTGGCCGTGGTGGCAGCATGGATCTGCTTGGGGACATCCCTTTGCTGCAGTGTCCCCGCAACAGGGACAGTCTCCAGGAAAGGCTCCCTGATCCTTTCTCTCATTCCCAGGCTCGTTCCTGCCTCCGTCGCTAAGGATGCAGCAGCTTCTCCTGCTCAGCTCGCTCTGGCTCCTGGGGACCCCGCCGGGCTCCACCATCTACCAGCAGCCGACGGAGAGTCCAGGTGGGAAGGGGGAGCCCATCCCGGTGGCCTCGGGGCTGCAGGGATGGCCTCGGGGAGGGAGGGATGCTGCAAAGCAGCCGGGATGCCGGGAGGGGATTGAAGGCCACCAAGGGGACCCGCTGAGATGGGATGGAAGGTGACTTGGTGGCCACCGAGGGAACCCACCGGGATGCTGGGAGAGGATGGAAGGCCGCTTGGTGGCCTTGGATGCTGCGAGGGGACCGAGGGCCACTCGGTGGACACCAAGGGGACCCAACGGGATGCCAGGAGGCGATGGAAGGCCACTCAGTGGCCACCAAGGGAACCTGCAGGGATGCTGGGAGGGGACAGAAGGCCACTTGGTAGCCACCGAGGGGACCCGCTGGGATGCCGAGAGGGGATAGAAGGCCACTCGATGGCCATCGAGGGTCCCACCAGGATGCTGGGAGGGGATTGAAGGCCACTTGGTGGCCACGGAGGGAACCTGCCGAGATGCTGGGAGGGGAGGTCACTTGGTGGCCACCAAGGGGACCCACCAGGATGCTGGGTGGGGATGGAAGGTCACTTGGTGGCCACCAATTGGACCTGCCCGGATGACGGGATGGGATGGAAGGCCACTTGGTGGCCACCGAGTGGACCCGCCGGGATGCCGGGAGGGGATGGAAGGTCATTTGGTGGCCACCAAGGGGATCCGCTGGGATGCTGGGAGGGGGTGGAAGGCCGCTCGGTGGCCTCGGATGCCGCGAGGGGACGGAGGGCCACTCGGTGGACACCAAGGGGACCCATCGGGATGCCGGGAGCAGATGGAAGGTCACTCGGTGGCTACTGAGGGGACCTGCCGGAATGCCGGGAAGGGACTGAAGGCCACTCGGTGGCCACCGAGGGGACCTGCTGGGATGCCGGGAAGGGAAGTAAGGCCACTCGGTGGCCACCGAGGGGCCCCGGTGTCTGAGTTCGCCGCGTGCCGCAGTCACCCCGCGCCTGCAGTACCTGCTGGAGCCCCTGCACGCCGTGGTGCACACGTGGCGCGGCGCCACCGTGACGCTGCCCTGCGTGCTGCGCGCGCTGCCCCGCGGCTACCGCGTGCGCTGGAGCAAGGTGGAGGCGGCGAGCTACGCCGAGAGCGTCATCGTCGTCACCAACGGGCTGGCGCACAAGAGCTACGGGCCGCTGAGCCCCCGCGCGAGCCTGCGGCAGAGCCACCGCTTCGACGCGTCGCTCACCATCGCCAACGTGGCCCTCGAGGACGAGGGGCGCTACCGCTGCCAGCTGCTCAACGGGCTGGAGGACGAGAGCGTCTCGCTCATGCTGCACCTCGAGGGTGAGCGGCGGCGGCCTCCACGGCGTGCCCGGGGGGCAGAGCGTGGGGAGAGGCGGGATGCAACTTGGGGTGTCCTGGGAGCCACCAGCTCCTGGTGGGTCCCAAATGCCAGTGGGTCCCAGCTCCCGGTGGGTCCCAGCTCCCGGTGGGTCCCAGCTCCTGGTGGCTCCCAGCTCCCAGTGGGTCCCAACTCCTCATGGTTCCCAGCTCCCCGTGGGTCTCAGCTGCTGATGGCTCCCAGCTCCCGATGGGCCCCAGTTCCTGGTGACTCCCAAATCCCAGTGACTCCCAGCTCCTGGCGGCTCCTAGCTCTTGATGGTCCCAGCTCCTGGTGGCTCTGAGCTCCTGATGGGTCCCAGCTCCTAGTGGGTCCCAGCTCCTGGTAGCTCCCAGCTCCCAGTGGGTCCCAAATCCCAGTGGGTCCCAGGTCCTGGTGGCTCCCAGCTCCTGGTTGCTCCCAACTCCCAGTGGGTCCCAGCTCCTTGTGGGTCCCAGGTCCTGATGGTTCCCAGCTTCTGATGGCTCCCAGCTCCCAGTGGGTCCCAGCTCCTGATGGGCCCAAGCTCTTCATGGCTCCCAGCTCCTCATGGCTCCCAGCTCTTGATGGTCCCAACTCCTGATGGCTCCCAGCTCCCAGTGGGTCCCATCTCCTTGTAGCTCCCAGCTCCTGGTGGGTCCCCGTTCCTGGTGGCTCCCAGTTCCCAGTGGGTCCCAGGTCCTGATGGCTCCCAGCTCCTGGTGCCTCCCAGTCCCACCTTACTGGACACCAGCCTCCTCCTGATCCCCCATGAGAAGGATCATTATCCAAATCCTCCCGAGATTCCCTGACACCCTGCACCTCTCTCCCCCCACACCAGGCGTCGTCTTCCCCTACCAGACCAGCACCGGGCGCTACCAGTTCAACTACCACGAGGCCAAGCGCGCGTGCGAACAGCAGGACTCGCGCCTGGCCACCTACCAGCAGCTCTACAGAGGTGCGACCTTGCCCCAAAACCCCACTTCCCACCCCAAAAACCCATCGGAAGGATCCCGGTGGCACTGGGAATCCCCATCCCTTGCCCAAATTGAGTGTTTTTTGCCCTCGCAGCGTGGACCGAGGGGCTGGACTGGTGCAACGCGGGCTGGGTGCTCGACGGCACCGTGCACTACCCGGTGATCAACGCGCGCGAGCCCTGCGGCGGCCGCGCGCTGCTGCCGGGGCTGCGCACGTACGGCGCGCGCGACAAGCAGCGCGACCGCTTCGACGCCTTCTGCTTCACCTCCGTCCTCAAAGGTAGGACCCGAAACCCTCTGTCAATTCCCAAATCCGGGAATTCCGCCGGGCTGACGCTGATCTCCGGTGCGCCGCGCGTCCCCCCAGGCCACGTGTACTTCCTCCGCGGCCAGTTGAGCTTCGAGGAGGCGGCGCGCGCTTGCCGCAGCCGCGGGGCCGCCCTGGCCAAAGTGGGGCAGCTCTACTCGGCCTGGAAGTTCTCCCGCTTGGATCGCTGCGACGGGGGGTGGCTGGCGGACGGCAGCGTGCGCTACCCCATCGCCACCCCGAGCCCGCGCTGCGGCGGGCTCCCCCAGCCCGGCGTGCGCAGCTTCGGCTTCCCCAACAAGGGGCTGCGCACCTACGGCACCTACTGCTTCGCCAGCACGTAGGAATCCCGGGAGAAGAGCCGGGAGGAAGGTTTGGATGAGTCTGCAGTGGGGATGGAGGCGGGCGCTGTTTTGGGGCGGTTTCAGGGGGTTTCTGCGTTCTCCCGCTCCCAAACGGCATCGGAAAGCTCCGGGGAGTCCCACTGGATGAGGATCCGATGTGGGCAGCGCTGTGTCCCCCCCCGCCGTTCCCAGCACATTCCTTGGCCTTCCCGATTAATAAAGCGATGGCAAAGCCGCTCCTCGCCTGGCCGGGATCGCTGGGCCTCTCGCTCCGGGGGGTGCTTTGCCAAGGACTTTCTGTCCCGCTGGCATCCCCGCTCCTAGGGAGCTTTATCAGTGTCCCTGGCGCGGAAGCGTGGGGATTTCTGCTGTTTGCTGCACGGGGCGGCTATAAAAAGCCCCAGAGATGGGCACGGAGGTGCCAGCATCCCTTGGCAATGTCCCCCCTAGTACCCATGTCCCAACCTGGCGCTTAACCGGTCCCAATTGCTCCTGGGTGCTGGGACGTGGCGGAGGCTGCAGCTCCCTGTTATTTGGTCGCTTCTCCCTGTTATTTGGTCGCTTCGTCCTGTCTCTTTCTCCCCAGCGTTGTCCCCAAATGATGCCACCACCCTGCGCCGTGGGTTTATTGGTTTTAATATC
Source organism: Crypturellus tataupa (assembly GCA_034781795.1). Taxonomy (NCBI): domain Eukaryota; kingdom Metazoa; phylum Chordata; class Aves; order Tinamiformes; family Tinamidae; genus Crypturellus; species Crypturellus tataupa. The sequence continues at coordinate 61,779 of JAWLRI010000457.1, read as the reverse complement.
AACAGCAGGCTCAAGGGTGGCCTGGGACAACGGGGACAGATGCACTTGGAGCTGCCAGGCTCTTCCCTGCTCCTGTGGGATGCACAAATGTCCCCCTGTGCCCACAGCTTTGCCCCATGTCCCCAAGGAACCAAGTATCCAAAGGTGACACCAGTGGCATCGCCCTGCCCAGGGTCCAGGGTTGGATTTTGACTGTTTCAACCGCAGGAACCAAACACGGAGGGAGGTTTCCCGCTGCTGAGCCTCTTCAAGGGGATCTTGAGTTATTAGAAATTCCTTAAATGGGTAAAAAACGGCCCAGAAGGCCCCAAAACGGGGCAGTTTCCCCACCGGTTTCGGTGCTGGCGTCCTGGGTGCCACCTCCGTCCGCGCCGGGGGCTGGTGGCTCCTGCCGGGGCGACGGGCTCAGTCGCTGCGGATCTGAGCGGGGCCTTGAAGGGGACAACAAGAAGCAAAACTGAATGTCCGGGGAAGCCAGACGCATTCCCAAGGTGGGAAAAGGGGGAGTTGAAGCTTCCAGCTTTTCCCAAAATTAGTCCTGAGTTGCACACACTGGAGCGGGGGGGGGGGGGTCCCAGGCTTCTGCAGCTCTGGAACGGTGGAAAATCAGGGGGAAACGTTGCAAAACCGGGGGAAATGGTGCAAAAGCAGCGGAAAACAGTGCAAAACCAGGGGAAAACGGTGCAAAATCAGGGGAAAACGGTGCAAAATCAGGGGAAAACGGTGCAAAATCAGGGGAAAAAAAACACTGCCAAGGGCTCACCGGGGAGGCAGAGCAGCCGGGGCCGTTCCCACGTCCCGTCCTCCCGGCATCGGGCCACGGGCGAGCGGCGGGCGACGAAGCCCGGCCGGCAGCGGTAGCGCACGGTGGCGTCGACCTCGTAGCGCGGCTTCGCCTTGCCGAAGGGGCGGCCGTTGCTCACGGCCGGCGGGGAGCCGCATCGCACTGCGGGACAGCCAAAACCCACCACTTTGTCCCCATTTTTCGCCCCAAAAACACCCACCCAAAGGTCGTTTTCTGCGCAGCTGCGGCTCACCCAAGCCCATTTTGCACGTGTAGGAGAGGTGGTAGTTGCAGGGCACGTCGCTCCACTGGCCGCCGTCGTGCCAAACCATCACGACGCAGTTTTCCCCGGAGAGGAAATAGCTGTCGGGCTGCCCGGGGTGCCAGTTCTCGAAGAGCTTTTTGCAAAGGCGTTATTTTTGCAGGATTTTTGCAGTATTCTTGCAGTTATTGCAGTATTTTTGCAGTTATTTTGCAGTTATTTTTGCAGTTATTTTGCAGTTATTTTTGCAATTATTTTGCAGTTATTTTTGTAAATATTTTGCAGTTATTTTTGCAATTATTTTGCAGTTATTTTTGCAAATATTTTGCAGTTAATTTTGCAATTATTTTGCAGTTAATTTTGCAGTTATTTTTGCAATATTTTGCTGTATTTTTTTGCAAAGGCCAGGGCGTTATCACTGAAACCGCCTCCCATGACCTTCCCCCTCCAATTTGATGCACTAAAAAGCAGCGCCGGGTGCTCGGCCAGGCGTCTCGTCACCCGCTTTATCTGCACGCAGCGGGTGACTCATCCCACGGGATGTTTTCCATGGGATGGGGAAGGATGAGGAGGGATCCCGGGATGGGGAAGGATGCAGGGGGGCCCTGACTCACCAAGGGGCTCCCGTCGGACCACTGGAAATCGCCCTCGATGGTGCGGTCGTTGAGGCCGATCCATTGGTATTCCCGGTACTGATCTGGGAGGACCCCATGGTTAGAGGAGAGGGGGGCGCGGAGGTGCCCGCCCCAAGCGGGTCGGGGGTCCCCGGCCACTTGCTGCAATTTGGCCAAGGAGGGAGGAAGGGGCAGCCCCGAGGCCGGGTGATGGGCGGCGGCGGAGCCGGGGACAGCCAGGAGAGGGCAGCCTGTCCCCACTGTCCCTGCGTCCTCATCGAGGTCCCTGTCCTGTCCCTCCGGCTCCCTGCATCTTCCTAGAGGTCCATGAAGGTCCCTCCTTGTCCTCCATGGCCAATTTGTCCCTTCTGTCCCCTCTTCCTGGAGGCCCCTGCCTGTCCCTGCATCTTCCTAGAGGTCCCTGAAGGTCCCTGCTTGTCCCTACTTGTCCCTACAGGTCTTTCCTCTTCCTGGAGGTCCCTGCCTGTCCCTACGGGTCCCTGCATCTCCCTAGATGTCCCTACCTGTCCCTGCCTGGTCCTGCCTCTCCCTCTAGGTCTATTCCCTCCCCTGCCACCTTTGCACCCACCTGTCCCTGAAGGTCCCTGCTTGTCCCTATCCAACCTGTCCCTCCTCCCCCTGCAGGTCTCTGTCTCCTCATGGAGGTCCCTTCTTGTCCCTGCCTTTCCCTGGAGGTTCTTCCTGCCTCTGCATGTCCTTGGAAGGCCCTGCCTGTCCCTGCAGGTCCCTGTCTGCTCCTCCAGGTCCCTGTCTCTCCCTGAAGGTCCCTGCGTGTCCCCAACTGGTTCTGCAGGTCCCTGACTGTCCCTGCAGGTCCCTATCTGTCCCTGCAGGTCCCTGTCTATCCCTATAGGTCCCTGCGTGTCCCCAACTGGTTCTGCAGGTCCCTGTCTGTCCCTGCAGGTCCCTGCGTGTCCCCAACTGGTTCTGCAGGTCCCTGTCTGTCCCTGCAGGTCCCTGACTGTCCTTGCAGGTCCCTGCCTGCTCCTCCAGGTCCCTCACTGTCCCTGCAGGTCCCTGCGTGTCCCTGTCCTTGCTTGTCCCCTCCCTGCAGGTGTCCGCTCCCTCCCTGCCTCTCCCCTCTGTCCCTCCAGGCCCCTTGGCTTTCTGCACCGTCACCGCAGCCGCCTCCCGTCCTGCCCTTTCCGCTCCGCTCCCTCTTCCGTGCACACTCGCCCACGGCTCATTGCGTCGCCCGCAGCTCGCGTCTCGCCGCTATCAATCCACCCGCCCGCCCGCGCAACGAGCCGTCTCCGCGCTCGTCCGCATCCGTCCCCGCTCCCGGAGCACGGGGTCGGGTGGCACCTACCGTTAATGAAGTCCTGCTCTTCGGGGGTCAGGATGGTGGCCAGGTGACCCCCGTGATGCCGGCACTGGCTCTCGGCATCCTCCCAGCTCCGCCGCGTGGAGAAATGCTTGTAGCAGGCGCCCTGGAAGCTGTCCCAGCCGGCGTTGCACTTGTGCAGGGCTGAGCGGTGGCAGGGGGAAGAAAAGGGACGGTATAAGAGGGACCCGCCAAGCAAAGCGTCACCTGCAGCCGCCGCGTTCGCCGAGGCCGCGCGCACTCACGTCGCTCGCAGGCGCCGCCGCCGTAGCCGGGCAGGCACAGGCAGCCCACGCGCTCGCCGTCGTCGCTGCACGTCCCTCCGTTGAGGCAGGGGTTGGGGACGCAGTCGTCACCTGCAAGGCACGCGCGCCCTTGGTGAGCATCCCCTGGGGACAGACCTGGCCTTGGCGCAAATGCGGGTTGCAAAGTGCTTGGCTCC
>JAWLRI010000457.1:0-22047 GCA_034781795.1 Crypturellus tataupa | reverse complement strand
CCGGCACTGGCCGCGCTCCGCCGCGAGACCGGGCTGCGTCCGGGCGCCGCCGGCCGCTCTTCCCTGGAGGAGCCGCTTGGCCGGAGGCAGGAGGAGGCAGCGGAGGCAGCAGCCCCGTTCTGGAGCTGCCACGATGAAGTGCAGCCTCGGGAGAGCCGTGGGGACGCAGTGATCCCGACTCCAGCCTCGGGAGAGCCGTGAGGATGCAGCGATCCTGACTCCCAGCTTTGGGAGAGCTGTGAGGATGCAGCGATCCTGACTCCCGGCCTCGGGAGAGCCGTGGGGACGCGGCGATCCCGACTCCTCTCCAGCTCAGGAGCAACCTGCAGCCAGGAGGGAGAGAGATGGCACCGGAGGGATGTGTCATGTTCCCAGTGCTCAGGCAACTCAGCCAACACAGTAGGGCCCGCAGGAGCTTCGGGCTGATCTCCCAGCCTGTATCGGGCACACAAGGAGCCGTGGACGCCCTGCGCTGTGCGCGGTGCCGGCACGGGGTTCCCGCTGCAACAAGAGCCTGTCCAGGCCTTCCCGGGACACCCACGAGCAGCAGCTCCTCGCACCAGGGCTCACGTTGATCCCAACCATCCCTGTCATCTCCTTGCTTGGCTCGTGCTGGTGCTTGTGAGCTCAGAGCACACACCATGGGGCTCCCGCTTGCTTTCCAGATATCATCAGCATTTGGGCTGCCGTCTCTCATTACATTCGGCTGCAGCTGCTGTTTAATAAGGTGGGATTTGGCTCCTCTTCCTCCCCTTCAGCCTCTACAGCCAACCAGCACTCACATCCCCCCGGACTGTGCCAAGCGCTTGGTCTTCTCCTTCTTGGAAAACGGAAGAAATGCCCAGAGGGGACATTGGAAGGGATCCGCATGCCACACACCAGCTTCTCCAGTCATTTGGCCCAAAACTGCAGTCAGGATCAAGAGGGAGAAAGTGGGGATCCATCCTGGACCTTATGTGTTCCCGCTGCTGCTGCTGGGGAAGGAGCACACGGACACCCTGGCAAACGCTCCTGCCCTCATGGCTATTCCTGGGAACCCCTCGCAGTTCCAGCCTGGAGCAGAGAGGTTGTCTGGGCATCACCTAGGTGTTCCCTAGAGCTCTGCAGTGCGGCCGCATCCTCACTCTTCCCGCACGCGGGAATGGCCGGAGCACCAGGAGCCCTCCTCTCGCTCCTGCAAATCAGCATCTCTCCCTACAGCACAACCAAACTGACGCTCTGCTCTGCTCTCTCATCTCAGGCAGTCAAAATATCAGGAATCGGCACCTTCTTCACCGTCGAGGAGATATATGAGGGTGCCGACAGGAATGCACTTCTCGTCCTTCGGAGACCGGCATTCCTGCCCTCGGAGGGTTTTGCGGAGCTCCGGGGGCTCAATCCTCCCAACGAGATGGTTCTTGGTAAGCAGACGGGAAAGCCTTGGCCCTCTCCCTGCCGTGGCTCCTCGGGAGCTGCCTCCTGCTCGAGAGAGGTGGACAGAAGCCCAACACACACCCAGAGCTCTCACCGTGACTTGCTTCCCGTGCTCTTCTCTTGCAGGGAAGAGAAATATCTTCACCCTCGTCTACCCCAGGATTGCCTTGGAGGCCGGCTTTGCTGTGGACACGGTGCAGGCCTGCGTAGAGGAGACCGTCTTCCTCTACTTATGCTACCTGCTGGACGGGGTGAACCTGGACTTTGTGCTCCAGGACGTGGGCCTCCTGTCTGTCAGTGGCAAGGACGTGAGGATGGGCTATTACGACACATTCCTCCTCGCTCTAGACCAGAGCGGAAACCTCATCAATGCTCTGGCCATTGTAAGTTGTCCCGGTGATCCCTGGAGCCCTGGGGATACAGGATAATAGGAACAGGGGAGTGGAGGGTGACAGGGTATCGAGAGCCTCCTCTTTGAGTAGGGGAAAGACCTGCTGTCCTTAGGGGCAAGGACATCCTTTCCTTGGCATCGGCTTTCACGTCTCTGTCCCTGCTGCAGAATCCACAGACAGACCATGTGGTCATCCCCACCGACAACCCAGTGGAAATTGAGATGTGTCCGGCGTGTGTGCTCATCTTTCCAGGGTGAGGATCATCCCCTTGGCTGCCCTTGCCTCCCCAGGCCAACAGCTCCTCAGATCCCTGCTCTTTGCTCACACTGGCCTCACAGGGACCTGTTCCACTCCCAGCTTCTTCCAGCCATACTCTCCCAAATGGCTTTTTCACACTCCACCCAAGTTGCTCTTGCACATGTTGCAAGACGGAACAGGACCATGTGTTGCATTCCCACCCTCTATGTCGGCCCCAAATTTCGGCTCCTTCTTCTCCTCCCTTTGGCTGTGCCAGAGGTGGGAAGCGCCGGGGCAGAATTCCTGTCTCTGCAGTGGGGCTGGGCCCAGCTCTCTCCCGTTTGGGTCCCGTCCTGCAGAGTTCCTCCTCTGGAGGCCTTGCAGGAGGAACAGACCCTTTAGAGATGCCCTAACATGAGTGTGGCCAGACCTGCAAGGAACCTAGAGGGGAATCGAACTCCAAAAACACCTTGGGAGAGTGGGAAAGAGACAGGCATTGCAATAGGAGGTGTGAGATGATCCCCATGACAGGAGGAAGGAGCACTGGAGCCACAATAAACTCCATCACCGAAGTCTAGGGACACTGGGAACACCCTGCGGGAGACTCCGCTCCCAACACGGAGCCAGTCCAGCCCTCGGGGCGGCTCCGTGCTCTGCTCCCCAGCTCTGCCCTCACCAGGACGCTCCAGAATCCCTCCACAACCCGACTCAGTGCAAGCTGCAAAGGGAGGCGCTGCTCTTCCACCCACCTGCTCCATCCTCTGCCTTCCAGGGTTGCCAGGGATCTAGTGGACATGATCCCTGTGCCCTCACCTGAGCCACCCGCGCAGCAGGAGGAGGGCAAGAAAACGGAGGGGAGGCCCCTGGGATGAAGGAGGAGGAGCAGGAGGCACCAGGGAAGGCAGAGCTGCCCAAAGAAGGTCAGTTCAGCGGGCAGGAGCCCAAGGGAAGAGGGTTTGCTCTCCCCATCCACCTCCTGGCAGGAGGTGCAGGAGGCAGAAGGACACTCTGCTCCGAGGGCTGCACGCAGAGGAGAAGAGGCCGCTCACACAACCTGCTTATGGGAACCCTGTCTCTCCATACAGGCATTTCACGGTTCTCTTGTCTCTCCCCACAGGCAGTTCTCTGGCCAAACTCCTCTCTAGTAAAAAACAACATCATCCACCCAAGATTACTGGGCCCAAAGGACAGTGAGAGGAGGCCAAGGGGGACAAACCGAAGAAGCGGCGTCTCCAGTGAGCCCCTTGGGAGAATGAATCAGGATGCCAATGGGCTCTGGTGGCTCTGGGAGGGCTCTGTATCCTTTGTCACAGGTGTCAGGGCTCCCTCTGGACACTGCAAACCTGAGCTCCCCCCCAAGCGCCTCCTCTCATGGTGACAGCGGAGATGCAGACACCCGTGGGACCCGCATGTCACCCTTCATCTTGCGCCTTCCTTCTCTGCAGGGTCAAGGCTGAAGAAGCAGCAGCCGCAGGACACTGTGTGGAGCCTGTGGAGGGGGAACGAGCAGGAGGCAGCAGCAAGAAGAGCCCAACCAAAGGTAACGTCCGACCGTGCTCCTTGCAGACAGGGATGGGAGCCTTTCCCTGCCTCCCAGCACACAGCATATCCCTGTGCACTTGAAAGCGGTGTTGGGAATGTTCTAGGCACAGGAAGGGCCAAGAGCTCCTGCAAAACAGGGCTCCGTGGATCAACAGACCCTGCCTCCAAGAGGGGCTTCACAGCAGATCCATCCTTGCAGCTCCACGCAGCACAGCAATGCTCTTCTCAAGGGTTTTCTCCTCTTCCCCTTGCAGCCCTTGGTTCCCTTCATCTGCTTCCTCGAGCACGACACGCTTCCTCCCCTCGGCATTGCTGGGCCTGAGGATGAGGAAGGCAGGAGGAAGGCTCACAAGGGCAAGAAGTCGTCTCTGAGGTGAACCTCATGCAGGAGGGTGTCATCGGGCTCTGGGGCCCTTGGTGTCCTTTGGGGACGGGTGTCAGGGCTCCTCCTGCAACATGGCTACCCCAGGGACCCCGGCCAGCAGCAGGTCCTTCCTGAGGGACAGCTGAGATGCAGACCCTGAGGGACCCGCACGTCACCCTCCATCTTGTGCCCTTCCTCTTTCCAGGGCCAAGACTGCAGCCTCCAGAGGAGAGGAGGATCTTCCTGGTCCTCCAGAGAAACCAGCCTCAGCCGCAGGACGCATTCCAGAGGCTGCAGAGGGGGAACAAGGGAGAGGCCACAGCACCCAGAAGAGCCCCAGAACAGGTAATGTCCCTTTGTGCTCCCGCCAGGCAAGGTGGGAGCCTTGTCCTGCCCTCCCGCACATTTTACACTGCTGCTTCCCTTGGGGAGCTTCTTTGTGCAGGAGGCAGCGCGCCCCGAGGCTCTTCCCCTGCTGCCCACACTCAAAACGCTGCCTCCGCACGCACCGCACCGAGGGGGACTCCTCTCACACAGCAGCTTCCCTGTAGTGGTGAAATCCCCCGAGCGCCCATGGAAAGACGTGTCCTGAGCTCCCCTTGTCTGCTCCGGACAGGCAGCGCCGCCTCCTGCCGCCTCCTCGGCCGGGAGCAGCTGGCTCCGGCCTGGGTTGCGGAGCAGCGGAACAAGGAAGACGCCGCAAAAACAGGCAAGAGGAGGAAGCGGTCGCAGAGGTGAGGGCTCTGCGAGGGGCTGAGGCTGCTCCGCAAGGGCCCTGGTTCTCAGCCTTGGCCCTTCTCCCCATTCCCTTCCCAAGGAACTAGTAGTTCTGGCTGGAAAGTGCTTGCTTGACCAGCACACCCAGGGAAGGGACTTCCTGTCCTCATGTTCTCCACGTTCTGCTGTGTCTTTTCAGCCGTCTTCCTGCAATCCAGGGCAGCAGCACACAGAGCACGAGCAGCAAGCAGGTAGCAACTGCTCCAGTCAAAATCATATGTTGTAGCCCAAAATGTGACCAGATGGAGGAGACGCAAAAGGTCCGTGAGACACATTGACCTAATGTGTATATCGTTTATATGTATATGGTTTGGATTGGTTGGGAAGCACCAGTTTCGTAGGAGCTGCTTGTTCACAGGATGGTGGGGACTCGCTCCTGGGCGCTCTTGAGCAAGCACAAACCCACAGCCAGTCTTGCCCTTGCTTTCAGGTGCCAGCAAAGGAGGCGACGAGGGTTGTCCCAAAGCAAAAAGGGAGATCTCAACCCTTGGCTAACCTGCAGCCTATCCCTGGCCTAGAGAAACCTGTGCAGAAAGAAAAAGTAGACACAAGGTTTATGCTGGCCTTGCAGGTGGGCGTAGCAGGGAGGAGAAGAGCAAGAGGGAACCAAGTAAACAGCGTCTGGCACAGCCTTTCCCTGAGACAACCCTTTCCAAGCGGAGGAAAACCACCTGGGAACAAGCCCTTGCGCTGCAGCAGTGTTGTAAGAGTCTCCTTTCTGTTACAGAAATCCTCCACTGCTAAGAAAAAGGAGCCCGGGCAGAAACGTGTCCGATTCCTCCTCCCCGAAGGACCCTGAGATCCCCCAGCAGGTCGGTGTGCGCCGGCTCCGGCCGCGCTCGGGGCAGCGCAGGGGCTCGGAGCCGCCCGCAGGACACGCGTCCCCGTCCCTGCACTGGGGACCCTCCTGCTGGGCAGCACCCGGCAGCCACTGCCAACCCCCTCCGTCCTCAACACGAGGCCCCTGAGGGCCCTTCCAGTTGGCCCTGGATGCGCTGGGCATGGGAGACGGCGAGGACGGGGCTCTCTGGACAAGAGGGTCTTTGTCCTGCCACCATGGGGGCATTTTCCATGGATTCTGCACACCCCCCATGCTGGAATCACCCACATCCGTCACATTTAAGCAACATGGGCTTTCTCTCCCCCTCCAACACCACCTTTCCTTGCACCCCCAAGAACACTGCTGGGAAGAGGGCTGTTTCCTGGCCCCATCTCCTTGGGACTTGGCAGCGGGTTGGGAGTCTCCTTGGGCCTCACACAGCCCTGGCGCCCAAGGCAGAGCCCTGGGGCACCCCAAGAGCCATCGCAGGGGACACACACGCTGGACCCCACTGCTGCCCCAGCAGCAGCACAGCCAGAGCTCCTGCTCCCAACCAGCCCTGCTCTCCGACGCGTCCCTGCACCCACCGCTCAACACGTGCTTCTTGCTCCGTAGCTCTGCCCTCGTCATCATCATCACCCGCCTGCTGGAACACTCCTCAATAAACCGTGTTTATTCATGGTGCGGATCCCTCGCTGTGATATTGGGCTCCCCATGACTCTACGGGACTGTCGAGCCCAACACAGCAGCCCCAGCGGCGTTGAGGGACCCTGAGGAGCTCTCAGCAGGCCCTGAGGCCATGGCGTTGGGCACAGTCACGGGCTGCTCTTCCACCCGTGCCGGGTGCCGCAGGGCAGGACGGCAGGGAAGGGACCCGCTGGGCACGGCACAGGGCAAAGTGAGGGCGGCAGCAGGAACTGCTCCAGCCGGATTGTCCTTCCAGTTGATGTCAACCTGGTGGAAGTCCCCCATGAGAACCAGGGCCTGTGACCGTGGGGCCGCTTCCAGCTGTGTGTAGGAGCCTCATCAGCTTCCTCATCCTCAGCCTGTGGCCTGGAGCAGACACCCACCAGTGTCCCCTACATTAGCTGCCCTCTAATCCACACCCACAAGCTCTCCACTCGCTCCTCATCCACCCCCAGGTTGAGCTCCCTGCATTCCCGTTGCTCTATCCCATAAAGAGCAGCTCCTCCACCTGCCTCCCCAGCCCATCCTTCCTAAGGAGCACACAGCTTCCACGGCAGCGCTCCGAGCTATCCCTCCGTGTCTCTGGAATTCCAATGATCGTGATGCCGGGACTGCACACAGCTCTCCGGCTCCTGGTTATTCCCCATGCCGTGTGCTTTGGTGTGCAGGGATTCCAGGGAAGGAGCCTGCGAGGTCCCAGCAGGGCCCAAGGAGGACCATAACCAGCTCCTGCAGTCGCTTCCCCACTACCCTAATCCCACTGGACACTTCTGATTTGGCTGGTGACACTGATTGCCCTGTCCACATCACACCCCCCGTCCCCTTCTTGCTCAGTGTAAAGCCCTCCTAACCCGGCTGCCACCCTGTTGGCACAGACACGCGTGTCCCTCCTGCCCAGGTGGCCCTCATCATTCCCCTCCAGCTGGTGGTCTCCAAACAGAGCCCCATGGTCATAGAAACCAGAACCCTGTTGCCAAGACCAGCAGCGCGCTCAGTTGTTAACCTGGAATATCCGTCTGGCCGGGAAAGGGTTCTCCTGCCACCTCGAACCTGTTCCCATTCCGGTTCATCACGTCAGGTTGTTAATTCTGCCCGTCTGCTCCATGGCAAGAGGGTGCTGGATCCTCACATCCATCCGGGGCTTCTCTGGGTGCCCTTCGGAACCGCCCGCAGAGCGCAGCTCCCCAGGCTGTTTCTTTCTTGCATTCCCTGACGCTCCTCAACCTTCCTATCTCTTCCTTCCACCCCGGCACCAGTTAAGCAGGTCATCCCTCTGCTCTGCCTAAGGCCGGGCTTGTCCTTGCTCCTCCCTGATGCCACGTTGAGGCTCAGACGCTCCCACACACAGAGCCCTGCACGGCCGTGTGTTTCCAGACCATGGCTTTGCCTGAATTCCCAAGGATGGGAAAGAGCGCGGGGAGAGCTCTGCTCCGGAGCCGGGAGGAGGCTCCCTGCGCCCTGTCCAAGCCAACGGCCTCAACCCGGCCGACAGGCTGCTCTCCCGGTCGTTAGCAAGGTGGAAACAAGCCGCAGGGCTGGCCTGGCGCCTCCCAAACGCTCCGGAGGCTCCGCTCCTCCCTCGGCATCCTGCTCCCTGCTCCCCATCCTGGACTCGGGTATATAAGGCCCCCCAAGAGTAGCCTCTGCACAGCGCACCCCATCAAGCTGCACCCGTGACCCAGCACCTCTGCTCCGGGACACAGCGAGCTCGGCGCTCCAGGATGGGTAAGAGACGCTCCGCACCTCCCCTCGCCCTCCGACCGCTCCGGTAGCCTGGGTGATACCTCCGTTTTGCACCTTGCTGCAGCCCCTCTTGGGCTATAGACAGCACTAGAGCTGTAGGACTCGTTACTACGTCCAGTCTGTCCCTCCCGGTCCACAGGGAGGGATTGCGGAGGAGCTCGGAAGATGCAGGATGGAACTGAGCAGGATTTTCTCCTGTGAGCCTGGTGCTGGTTGCTCTTTAAGGAGGATTCCTGCCTTTGCCAGGCGGGACATTTCTGTGACATCCACTTGTTGCATCCACTGCAACTTGTTGGATGCAACAAGTGGATGCCGCAGAAAGCCCCTTTGAGAGCCAGAGTGGGAGAAGATCCATCTGGTGGGACAGAGCCTTTGGAATGGGCATCCCTAAATAGGTGGGAATCTCTTCTCTTCTCAAAGCAGACGGATGCAGAGCTCAGAGCCAGATACCTGCAAGGTGCCCAACGGCCGGGAAAGGCAAGTCCTCTTGGAGTGCGTGGAATGGGCATTTGGGAAGGAGTGTGTGGAACAGGTGTTTGGGAAGGAGCATGTGGAACGGGGGTTTGGGAAGGAGCATGTGGAACTGGGCGATTGGGAAGGAGCGTGAAGAACAGGGGTTTGGGAAGGAGCATGTGGAACAAGGGTTTGGGAAGGAGCTTTTGGAACAGGGTGTTTGGGAAGGAGCGTGTGGAACAGGGCAGGGGTGGCAGGGAACGGCAGCAGGGATTTCCATGCATACATACAAATAATCTCCGTGCAGGTCCTGAGAGTCTTTCAAGGTTTTTGTTTCCATTTTGGCTGTTCCGTGGCATGTCCTAATGCAAATTCCCTGTATCCCAAGGTCCCAGCGAGGAGGTAGCCTACGTGGCCTGCACCTACAGGGAAACAGGCACGGAGCAGCCCGACTTCCTGGCCACGGTGGATCTGAACCCCGGATCCTGCAGCTACGGGCAGGTACCGCTGACTCGAGCTCTGTTTTTCCTGGCTGACCACTAGCTGCAGGCTCTGAGCTCCATTCCACTTCCACCATATCCAGCATTTTGCCCATTTTTGCCCATTTAGCGAGTGCTAGAGCCCATGCACTGAACCCCTCCAGGCAGCCCGGAGGACGGTCTCGGGTTCAGAGCAACCAGCATTTTCTGCAAAATTTAGCGTGTTTCTATTGCAGAATTTTAGTGTACCATCCCAAAGGGAATATAGCAGCGAATGCTTCTAAACACTGCAAAACCACTGCAAAACCAGGCCAGGCATATTTGACGCTCATTAATCCAAGAGCTTCCAAGAAAATGCACTTAAAAGCCGCGTAGGTTTCTGAAAGCATTTAGCATACTTTAAACTTCAGTCTTAGAAGGAGCTCGTGGACCGGTACGTCCAGCTTGGCAGGATTTATCCATATGTGTAATTCTATGGATGGCAATGGCAGGGGATGAGTAAGTCTTGAAGCAGTGTCAGAATTCCGATTACTGCGGGTGCAGACAGTGCAAAGAGCAGCGGAAGGGACAGGGCAGGGTCATCCCCATGGACTGGAGGCAGGACCAGACCCTGCAGAGGTGACCGGCCACGTTGGGTCCCCTTTTCTACCTGCCACCCTCAGTGACCTCTATTTCTGCCTTCGCCCTAGGTGATCCACCGCCTGCCCGTGCCCAACCTCAAGGACGAGCTGCACAGCTCCGGCTGGAGCGCGGGAAGCGGCTGCCTTGGGGACGGCTCCGGGAGGAAGCTCCTTCTTCCCTCTCTGATCTCCTCCCGTGTTTACGTGGTGGACGTGGGGACGCGGTGCCGTGCTCCCCGGCTGTGCAAGGTGCGACTCCGCGGCAGGGTTTGGGAAGGAGGTGCCGGCCGGTGCTTTTGGGATGAGATACGGGAGAAAGGTTCTCCTCGCCTTCCCTTCCATTCGGATTTTAGGACCCTGTTTGGGTTCCTCCTTTCCATTCGGGTTTCCAGACCTGGGTTCCTCCAGGTCCTCGGTGAGGAGCAGGGTCTGTCAGGTGGGAGTTGCTGGGCAGAAAGCTGCAAGTGTCCAAAATCTGCAGAAATCTCCGGTGGCCAAAGGCTCCACCATGGAGTGTGAAACGAGCTGAGCAATCGGGGGCCCTAAGTGCAGGTAATCTTTATTTCCGTGTGTGTAACCCTTTATTCAGATGGTTGAGCCGGTGGAAATCTTCTGGAAGTGCGACAAGGGACACCTGAATGTCCCTCACGCCCTGCCTAATGGTGACGTCCTGATTGCCAACATGGGGGATCCGGCTGGCAATGGAAAAGGTAGTCATCTCCCCTGCAATCACTCCGAGAACGTGATTCTTATTAGAAAATTAACAGCCCTAAAAATGCCAGACTTTCAAAATTTCAGATGGAAAACAGAGAAGAGCTGCTAAGAAGTCCCAGACATTCTGTCCTGATATAAAAACAAAATCCTTGTGTTTAGCCCATAGGGAAGGCTGGGATAAATATTGATTTGCCCAAAGAATTCACTTGGTAGAACCTTTGCACCCAAATATTTCGGGGAAGGAAATCTTTGGAAGAGCGAGCTCGACCCTTCAATGAGATGACCACAAATTATGATGCCGGTCTCAATGGGCAGTGTGTGATCCGTTGTGCTCTTCCTTCCCTGCTACAGGAGGTTTCATCGTCCTGGATGGAGAGAGCTTCGAGCTTAAGGGGAACTGGGAGAAGGACTGCAAAGTCCCCCCGACCGGACACGACTTCTGGTTCCAGCCACGCCACGATGTTCTGGTCAGCTCTGCCGGATTAGTCCTCAGACGTGCGGGACCTGCGTTTAATCCGGATGATCTCCATAAAGGTGGGGGAATAGAGGTGCAAATGGTCTTAGGAGAATGACTCTGGGAAAGGATAAGCGCTGGAGAAAGGAGATGAGCCAGTTTCTCCATAAAATGGCCCATGTGGGAGGCCTTGCTACAGGTAGTGCAATATCTGGCACTATGAGTGGCCCATCCCGGTCTTGCCCCAGTGTTCCCCGAATTCCTCCGATTCTCCCGCTGCTCCAGGCTGAGGCTGCCATTAGCTCCCGTCCCCGGGGCAAGCAGCACCTCTTCTGACCCGTCTCTCCCTTCGCCCAACGCAGGGGTCTTCGGGCGCCGCCTCAATGTGTGGAGCTTGTCCTGCCGATCCCTCGTCCAGAGCTTCGACCTGGGGGAGGATTCCCTGCCATTCAGCGTCCGATTCCTGCACAACCCACACGCAGCCGAGGGCTTCGTCAGCTGTGCCCTGAGTGGCGTCATCTACCGCTTCTTCAAGGACGAGGCACGTGTTGGCCCAGCATTCGCAGCAAGTAACGCCAGGGCCAACCACCCCGAGCTCCAGGGTGATCAGGTCATCCAGGGTGATGCAGAAACGCTGGAGAAAAACTCACGTTCGCAGCATCCTGCTGTGTGTGTGCTCCGAAAGGAGCCAGACCCTTCCCGCGGCAGCCAGACCTCTGCAGTACCTGGGAGGGCATCGGATGGGGTTCTTCACTGACCCCCTTGGAGATGATTTCGAGGGGTGAATCTCGGTCTTCCCCCTTCCTAAGGGGGATTTGCCTGCTCTGAGTGTGTGTTTGCAGCAGGGGCTTTGCGCTGAACCGCTCCAAGTCGCTCACACTTTGGTGTTCCTGGTTCTTGCACAGAGAGGCTGCTGGGCAGTGCAGGAGGTGATCAGGATCCCACCGAAGAAGGTGAGAGGATGGATTCTCCCGGAGATGCCAGGTTAGTGCGCCCTAATTCTCAGCAAATATATGTTCTTTTTCTTTAGTTTTGTGCACTGCCTGCATGCAGGGTAGCAGGGAGAGGTGTGAGCTGGGGTTTCATGCAACACGTGTTTTCTGCTATCCCTAATCCCTAATTTCTGCTATCCCTAATGCCTAATTTATCCCTAATGCTTTTTGCTTTTCCGTCGCAGCTTTCCCAGCCTACATCGTCATCTCGAGGGATGACCGGTTCCTGTACGTCAGCAACTGGCTGCACGGGGACATCCGCCAGTACGACATCTCCTGCACCTCCAAGCCCAGGCTGGTGGCACAGGTGAGCCAGAGGCTCTTGGGCTCTTGGCAGCGTCCAGGGGTGCTCAGCAGACAGGACAACGTGTCCCGCTGTCCCTTGTTGCAGGTGTTCGTGGGCGGCAGCATCCTCCGAGGTGGAGCTGTAACTGTGTGCGGAGACGAGGAGCTGAAGGGCCAGCCCGAACCCTTGGTGATCAAGGTGGGTTAAGCAGGGGAGTTCAGCTCTCCTCAAGGAGAGCCCTGTGAGGCGAAGAGCCAGCTCTTCTGCTCTGCTTTTCTGCTTCTGCTTTTGCTTCTCCGCTCCTGCTTTTGCATCTCTGCTCCTGCGCTTGCTTCTCCGCTCCTGCTCCTGCTTCTCTGCTCCTGCTCTTGTTCTCCACTCCTGCTCCTGCTTCTCCGCTCCTGCTCTTGCTTCTCCGCTCCTGCTCCTGCTTCTCCGCTCCTGCTCCTGCTTCTCCGCTCCAAGAACAAAGCCAGCAGAGTCACTGCTCCGTGTTGCATCTTCAGGGCCGGAGGGTGCACGGCGGCCCTTACAAAATGCAGCTCAGCCTGGATGGCAGGAGGCTCTATGTCACCAACTCCTTCTGCAGCTCCTGGGACAAGCAGTTCTACCCGGATTTGGTCAGGTGAGGAAGCCCTGGGAGATTCCTGTGCTTGTGGAAGTGCCTCATCCGCAGGAAGAGGAGCGTGGTTTCCTTGTCCATAATATCTGCTCTCTCTCTCATTCTCTTGCAGGGAAGGCTCCGTCATGCTGCTCATTGATGTGGACACTGAGGCCGGCGGCCTGTGCATCAACAAGAGCTTCCTGGTGGATTTTGGAAGGGAGCCCTGTGGACCTGCCCTTGCCCGGGACATCCACTTCCCCTGTGGAGACTGCACCACCATTGACTCAGCCTAGGCCATGGGCAAGGCTCCCCTCTTCTCTTCCCCTTTAGTGTTAGGAGTCGCCACTGGAATCTAAATTGCCGTTAGCAGAAGCTACGGAAGCTCTGCCTGGTCGGGAGGGTTTGGTTCGGGCAGAGCAGGGAGCAAAGCCCCACGGCCTGGGGTGAATCTTGCTGGGCATGGGGCAGTCTGATCCTTTCTGTATTTCCAACAGTGGTTAATGGTGAGGTGAAGGTTTTGGAAATTCCTGAGACAGGAATGTTTATCATCCCGATGTGCTTGTTATTCTGTATTTTTCCAATAGAAATTGCCTTTTGCTGCAAACCTTTTTTGCGTTTCTGCAGGCTGATGTTTCAGTGATTGGGTTGTCTTCTTAGAGGACACTCTTTTTTATCTGTTGTAAAATATCCTAATCCGTCTCCTTCCCCACCCTCAGGGATACCTGTCCTTCTACAAAACTCTTTAAGAAACTTTCTAGCTCATTCTAGTATGAACCAGAGCATCCTCACCTTCCTGGCCACGGCCTTGAAGAAAACAAGGTTCCTATTCCAATTGCTTTGAGTATAACTTCCAAATTCCAAAAACTCCCAAGTAACTTCCGAACCGTCTAGTCTAGTTTCTAAACCCTGAAATGGGTCTCAGTAGGAAGCATTCAAGAGAGTAGGAGATTTATCAGCTGCAGACAACAGAAAAGTAGATCAAATGTGGGATCCTTCCGCTGCTAAGAGCTGGGGTAATTTCTTCTCTCTGCTGCTGTCTGGATAGAAAGCTTCATCAGAAAAGGAAAGGGTAGAACAGAGCAGTCACAGTAGCTGCAGAGGCAAAATGAGCTTTCAGATGATCATTTTCAGCCCCATATGTCCAAATCTTACCTTAACCTGATGCATTTATCAGTAGTGGACGCTGAGTTTGACCTCAGCTCCCCATTGAACTCCACCTTCCCTCTTGAACCTGTCCCTTGGTGACCCAAAAATGGGAAAAAAACACCTTTGGAGGGATGATTCTGCAAAACCACGTGCTCTGAGGAGGTGCTCGTTTCCCCTTATTGCCCATGAATGAGCAAAGACTCTGTTCCAAGTGGTTATTGCAGAGATGATAGATGGGGCAGCCTTGGCCAGGGAGAAGGTGGGAGAGGAAGGAAGGCAGAGACGGGGGTGCTGATAACAAGAAAGGAGGAAGAAACTTGTCAGATTTGTCCAAAGGGGCAGAGAGGAGTAAAGGGATTCCCTTAGCACAGAGACCTTGGAAACTTCTCCTCGCCGGTGCCTCAGCACTAGCAGTTTCTGCTGTAGTTTCCAATGTCCGAACTGTCCCACGTGGTCCCAGCTGCAGTGCGGGGTCTCTGCAGCTCCCGTTTCGTGTGTGTCGGCGCTGGGTTCACAGCTCACGTATTTTAGGACTTCTGAAATGTCTCTCCACGCCTATAACCTGGCCAGAAAGGACTCGTTATTCCAAAACACGGGCAAGGTGCACTATAGCTCCTGCTAGAGAGCACTGCTATGGGGAGAACTACTGCGAGATCGGGGTTTATCTCCTTCCCAGCGTGTTCCCTGCAGCCGGACACTGCATCCGCTGTAAAGGAAGCTCTGAACCAGCCAGGGACATTTCTTGGTCTCCCCACTACTCACTTCAGCCCCTTCTGTCCCAGCTTTGTCTCTCATCACGGATCTCTGTTGTCCAAAGAGGTGCTGAGCGGTGAGCAAGGGTGAAGGCGGCATCCGGGACCGGTCTCCTGGGCAGAGCGCTCGGGTGCTGCTCCCTCCTGAGCCTAGTTCCAGGGCTGGGAGCGTTGCTGGAGGCGCGGGGAGCGTTGCCGGAGGCGCGGGGCGCGCGGCAGAGCCGCGCTGCAGTTCCCTTGCGGAGGGGCTCCGTGTTCGGGCTCCTGGCTCTGCTTCACACCCCGCCGAGAACTTCCCGGGCCGGGATCCAGCGGAATATTTCACGGAGAAGGAGCCAACGCAGCTGACCAGAGGCTTCCCGAGACGCCCGCAGGAGATCCCTGAGGAGACAGGTTACTGGAATAAGCCTGCGGAGCTGCCGTACAACCATCCTAATCCCAGACAGATAGAAAAGAGCATGTCCATGGCACCCAGCCTGGCTCTGTGCGAGCACCGCGGCGCCGCGCAGAGCCGCGGGCACCCAAGCCCATTCGTGACCCCTCTGTCCCCAGAGAGGTGACACTGCTTCCCTGCTGCTCCGGAGCTCCAGGGCCGTCCAGGAGCCTCCGTGGCTTCGGGAGGAGCTCGGCCGCTGCGCTGGGTGTCCCAAGGGCCGTCCCAGGGCTGCTGGAGGGAAGCGGTGTCCTTACCCCGCAGGGCTTCTGTGCAGACAAAGGCAGGGCCTGCCCCTTTCCATACGGATCTGGACCTAAATCACGGGAAGAATTAACCACGACACCAGTTTGCCCTCGCACGTCGCGACGTATACAAACCGCTCTCCCGTTAGGAAGCTCCTTGCAGCTACAGCTGTCTGGCTTGACGGGACCCTCTGCAGTTTGGGGTGACACTGAACCACGACTTGACCCTTTTATGCACCTTTTCCTTGGCCTTGCTTGGCCAGGAAAAGTCGCCAGCCCTGTTAGGCATGAGCTGAGCTGGGCTCATTGAACCGGAGAAGCGCACGGTCTGCAGGACCGGCAGAGCTTGCAGGAGCAAGAAGGGAACCCGCGGGACAGACTTGTTCTCGTTCATGAGCGGCGCTCACATCCCGGGTCATGTTCATCCTGTGGGCCCTGCTCCAGCCTGGCTGGATCGGGATCAAGGACCAGGACTGCCCTGCCCTGGCTCTGGGGATCTCACACCTCTCCCAAAGGGAATGGCTCCAAGCAGGATCTTGCAGCATTAGATGTTGCAGGTTCTGCCTTCGTTTTTCCCCATCAGCATTTTCAATTCTCTCCTTCCAAGAGCACGAGACGAAACCTCCTTCCCTTCTCCTGACCTAACCACCGTGAGAAGGATAGAGGGAAGGAGCAGGGCCCCTTCTCCCAGGAGCAGCGGCCACGGGAGTCTCCACAGCGAACGCTGCTGCCCGGGCAGGGGCAGAACGGGCTGTGCCCAACGCGCTGCTGCGGCGCACGGAGACCCTCCAGGGCAGCGCAGGAGGACCCAGCCTGTCTGCTGGATGCCGTGGAGACCCTCCAGGGCAGCGAGTCCAGCGAGAGCAGCGGCAGGAGGATCCAGCCTCTGCTGCCGTCGTGTGGGCAGCTGAGCCGCGCTCTGCGCCCAGTAAAACCGAGCAATCCCTTCCCTCGGATTCCTCCTTCCCTATCCCTTCCCTCGGATTCCTCCTTCCCTATCCCTTCCCTCGGATTCCTCCTTCCATATCCATTCCCCTGGATTCCTCCTTCCCTATCCCCTCCCTCGGATTCCTCCTTCCCTATCCCTTCCCCTGGATTCCTCCTTCCCTATCCCTTCCCCTGGATTCCTCCTTCCCTATCCCTTCCCTCGAATTCCTCCTTCCCTATCCCTTCCCTCGGATTCCTCCTTCCCTATCCCTTCCCCTGGATTCCTCCTTCCCTATCCCTTCCCTCGGATTCCTCCTTCCCTATCCCTTCTCTTGGATTCCTCCTTCCCTATCCCTTCCCTCGAATTCCTCCTTCCCTATCCCTTCCCCTGGATTCCTCCTTCCCTATCCCTTCCCTCGGATTCCTCCTTCCCTCTCCCTTCCCCTGGATTCCTCCTTCCCTATCCCTTCCCTCGGATTCCTCCTCCCTATCCCTTCCCTCGGATTCCTCCTTCCCTATCCCATCCCTCGGATTCCTCCTTCCTTCTGCGACCTTCCTTGGCAGAGATCCAATGCCCAATGGACCTGACCGTTGCATAACACCCTGCGTTCAGCTCCGGGCCCCTCGCTGCACCAAAGACACGAAGGTGCTGAGCGTGTCCAGAGAAGGGCCGCGGAGCTGTGTACAGCACGGGAGATCCGTTCAGCTCATCCGTACAGCGGGACGGGAAGCCGTCTCCCACGCGCCTGCCGCCCGGAATCACAAGCCGAGTCCGGGCACCAGGACCTCTTCTTGCGTGCAGGGATGTAAATCCTTTATAGCGTTTCTTGCTCCTTTCCCGCAGACCACGTCCTCCTCTGCTTTCAGCGCTTTCATTTAAATGATTTGTAGGTTGAACAAGTCTTTCCCTTCCTCCATCTCAATGGATCCCAGCTTCGTGGTGCGAGGGGACCTGAAATGCTCCGCGGTGGAACCCTTGGAACAGTCTTCAGGTTCAGCGCCCGCTGTACCCCGGTCTCTGCAGAAAGAAAATAGTAGAGAAGAAAGCTCTTTTCTATCTTTAAATGAGGATGAACATAAATTTGGGACGTCTTTTGGGCTAAAGCCTCCTGAGCTCTCCATTTCCCTGTAGTCTCATGACCTGTTTTGGGTTCTTGAATTGTTTTGTTTGGTTGGTTTTGCTAAATAAACGGCTAAATAAAGCACTCCTGATCTCTGGATTCTTGCAACCGGCTGGAAGCGGCCAGGTGTTGGGGGCTTAGGGGTGAGTTTGGACATAATAATCCCCTCCAGGTCAGTCTAAAGACCAGAAAGGCATAACCAAACTGAACCAAATCCGCATTCCAGTGACAGGGAGCAGACAAAGCAACGTAGAAGCAGCAGCTCAAACGGTTTTCCACAGCCTGTTAATGGTAACGTAAAGAATGAAGGAATGAAGAGCTCTATATATTAATGACAGGGAAGGGATGAAGGGATGCCCAGTTCCGCAGCGGTGGCTGCGCAGAGCCAGAGCAAACACGGGGATGGGAGAGCGGTGCCGGAGAAGGACGTGGCGGTTCCCTCCTGGCACGAAACCCGGCCCGACTGCAGCGTCGGGCGATTCCTGCACCCGTCTGCACCGGCACCGGTAGCGCGGGAGAAATAAAGGATTGCTGAAGGCGTCTGGGGAGTCACGGTGTCTCCTCTGGTAAAATGTCTATGTTGCCATTGGGAAGCCAAAGGAAGGGTCTTCCTGGGGCTGTTGGATAGCTGAGAGCAGTGGGACTATGGAGAGCCAAGGGCACCGGCCGGAGGGAGCAGCGGGGAGAACCCAGGGCAGCCCCCAGCAAGGGCTGGTTTTGAGCCGGTTGTGTCCGAGGCTTCTGCAGAAGGGCCCTTGGAAGGTGTCAACACACGGAAATGATCTAGGCAAGGCCAGGAGCACGTATCACCGCGTATCTGCTTGTATCACGGTCCACTCGCGCAGCACATCTGCTCTTGGGTATCCACACGCTGAACCACGTATTGCACTTGTGGAGCCTCCCCCCACAGCACGAGCTTTCACGTGTGTGATAACGCTGAGAAACACCGGTCACAAACGGCGTGGAACAACACGGTCAAGCACCAGTTCCTGCCCAGCGCCAGGTCTGTGACCGGACCAGAGAGTGTTAGACTGTTATTGACCAAATGATACATAAGACTATATTAATTACATAAATTGTAGAAATGAAATAACCATGAATTAATCGGGATCCTCCCCTTAGGACTTATCCGGGAGGCACCTTGTGTGTACAAGTTCTGATCCCTTAATCCTATACTCTGCGGTCAAGTCCCTCTCGCAGACACCAGGAGCTCTTCTAAACACCCAGAGCGGGGCACTCGGTCCCTTCCTCCGGGTCACTGATGAATCCATTGGACGGGGCTGGCCGAGGACGGAGCCCTGGGGAGCACGGCTGACTCCTGACGCAGCCCCGCTCTGCCCCGCTCAACGCGTGGCCAAATCAACGCGATCCACGGCAAGAACGAGCAGCAGAAATTGTCCCCATCCTTTCCTGCTGGTGCCTGCTCTCCAGCACAGACACAGGTTTGGCAGCAGAGGGACGTGCAGGAAGGTCACAGCTCCAGCCTGTGACACCAGAAGAGCCTGGGGCTCCTGTCACTGAGGGCAAACTGTCCGGCCCATGAACGGACTCCGAGACACCGCGGTTGGAGGGGAATGGCCAGCACTGAAACACTGAGGACCAGGATTTTGCAGGGTCTTTTATCCGTGCGCAGCAACACAGCAAGAGACGGCAACGCTCCAGGAGGAGCCGAGGGAGACCCCAGGCAAACCTGGGCACGGAGGAGCCGCATGGAGCAGAGGCCTCCGCGTGCGGCTGGGTCTCAAAGACGGCTCAACGAGGTGAGAAAAGGCGGGCTCAGTAGAGACGCAGTTTCCTGTTGGTAGGACACATTGATTCACGCAGTGGCAATGAAGACATTTCCTTCCCCTTTTCTCAGAAGAGAGCTCTGGTCAAGATACCGCGCCGCTCCCGGCGGGAAGGGCAGCAGCCGCCGCCGCCGCGCCACGATGCTGGGGATGGCGGCTCTGCTCTTCCTCGGTTAGCGCAGCAAAGGGGCTGCGTGTCGGGATGCAGAGGGCACGGGGGAGGCTGCTGCCGCCCAGGAACAGCCCATGGAGCCGTGGGGAAGGGTCTGTGCCCTGCGGAGCCGCGGGGACCCGCTGGGTTTGGGGGTGCAGCGGGGAAGAGGCGTCTCCATCTCCGGCACAGGCTGTGCCGGGCGTCTGGTTTGAGGTCGTGTCCGTCAAGAGGGATTTCACGCTGCCCACGGAAAGGGGGACTGACCTGCACCGCTCGGGGATGGGGCTGGAGCAGCGCAGGCTCCTGGCTTTCTCCTTGCTGCTTGGGGTAGCGCTCCCGGGGGTTCTCCTTGGGAGTGGATCAAACAAGGCTCCTCGAGAGACACCAAAGCGCAGCCCGGCACTGCTTGGACGGCCTCCCTCCCCGGGGTGCCGGGATGAGGCACCGTGGAGCCGGCAGCGCCGGCATTGGCCGCGCTGCAGGAATACGCAGTGCGACGGGCACCTCCATGCCCGGCCAACACGGCGTCCTGCCGCTCTCCCTGTCCCCGAGGCCGTCGGCTCGGGCTGGATGCTGCTCCCATCCCCGTTGTGGTTAAACCGCCCCCGTGTCTGTCCTGCTCCTCCCTTCCCACCCGTCCGGCCCCGCACAGCGGCACAGGTTTCCCTGCTCACCCTGCACCCGCCGTGGAGCCCCGTATTTTCAGGGCAGAGTGTGACCCTCGCGTGCCGGGGACCCCATCAGCCCGCACGGGGCTCGACAACGCGGTATCGCGATGACAACGTCGTTGCGCGGACGGACACGGACACCTACAGCATCACGGGCGCCAGGCGAGCACACGCGGGCAGGTACCGGTGCCAGAGCGCCGGCTCCCCGCGCAGCGACTCTGTGGCCCTCGCGGGCTCCTACGGTGAGCAGCGCGTCCTGGGCGCGAGTCTTGCCCTTAGCTGGGCCTGGGAGCCAGGGGCTGCGGTGCGGGAGCTCCTTGTTGTGTCCTGGGCCACGCGCAGCTCCCGTGGGGATGCTGTGAGCAGCGCTCGGTGCCGGGGCTTTGCAAGCCGGACTTTTATCCTGCCTTCCCTCCTCCTGCCTCCCACTCTGCTCCGATGAGCAGAGCCAGCATCCGTGTGCGACACAGAGCGCTGTCCCTCATCCAAACCCCTTCCAGCTGCTGCTCTCGGCCTCTCTTCCAGACTGGGTAATTCTCCAGGTCCCTTCCTACCCGGTGTTTGAGGGGGACGCACTGCGCATGCGCTGCCGGGCATGGAATAACTGGCGCTTGTCCGCGGTGAGATACTACAGAGACGGAAGAGTCATCGCTGCACAGGCTGCACCGGCAGAACTGTCTGTTCCCCAAGCGCAGACGCATCACAGTGGGAGATATCACTGCTCAGGATGGACTAATTCGTTTCTTTCTGTAACTAAAAGGGTGTCTCGAGTCTTACACGTTTCAGTTCAAGGTAAGAAAATTCCTGTGAGTCTCCAGAGGGGTCAGGGCTGGGGAGCAGGTCAGGATAGTCCCAGCTTGTCCCAGTCGGATAGTCCCAGTCCCTCCGTGCTCACTCCCAGGGCACGGGGAGCAGACCTGGCTGTAGGAGCAGGGTAGGTCCTGGCCAACGCCAGGAGGTGCCAAAACATTTTCACGGTTCATCCTAATAACGATGATTCCTTCAGTCTTCCATCTAACCCAGGGTATTGTGGGGTGAAAACTGCAGATGATGGTGAGGGAATCCCTGTGGCTGCTGCACTGGGATAGTGGATGATGAATATACCCGAACGCAGAACGTGTCCTCCAACAGCTACAGGACCTGCCCGATTGCACTCGCCTGTCCCTGGCTCTAGGATACTCCCTACGTCCATCCCTGAGGTCCATCCCTATATCCCTGAATGCCCTGAGGGGGAATGCTGGCTCCCTCCTGCATCCTGAGAGGTGACACAGCCCCAGAAGGTCCCTTCAAAGAGCCCGGACGCCCTTGGGAAGGACAACGGAGACTTAACGTATCTTCCACTTCTGAAAGAAGAGGGGAAAAAGGAAAAAAGGGAGACGTTTCTTTTCCAGAGCTATTTTCCTCCCCGGTTCTGAGCGTGGACAACTCGACCGAACCTCTCGAAGGAAATTCCCTCAACATGAGCTGCGTTACCCGCCTCAGTGCCCGCAGGTCCCGCACCCGCCTTTGGTTCCGGTTCTACAGGAACGGCGCCGTCCCGCAAGGCCCCGGCGGCTCCCGGGAATACTCGGTGCCGGCGCTGGGCCCGGCCGATTCCGGGCTCTACTCGTGCCGGGTGCGTCCGGAAACGGAGCCCCCAAGTGCCCGTCGCCGTAAGGAGTCAGTCTGCGCGAGGTGGCTGCCGGGGGCTGCTGGAGTGCTTGGAGGGAAGAGCAGCGCCCGGATCCGGGGGCAGCTCCTGCTGCTTGGAGCCTCCCGGATGCCGTCCTTATGGCCCGGGGATGTGTACGGGTGAGGAGCAGGGCCTGGAAAACGCAAACTCCGCACAGATTCCTCAGGGTATTAAAGAGCAGAAGGTTGCGCCGTCCTCTCCGCTAGCGCGGCTGCTGCAGGGAATAACACGGCAGGAACGCACGGAGCGCAAGGACAGACGGTTCGGGCACGGTCCTTTTAGCTTGCGAGAAAAACAAACCAAAACGCCTCAGCTTTCCTGCTCACACAAGAGCCTGCCCGCCTGGCCATGCTTTTGGTGCGACGGAGGAAAAGGGATGCCAGATCACAACTAACATCTGCTGGTCTTTTGTATTAGCTTCGGTTTGGTTTGTTTTGCTTTAAGATCCCAGGGCCTTTTATGCCCAGGCAGGGAATCATGGAATCACGGAATCATGGAATTCCCAAGGCTGGAAGGGACCTCTAGGGATCACCTAGTCCAACCCCTGCACACGCAGGGTCACCCA